>LPNX010984209.1:7373-61363 GCA_001517045.1 Pseudotsuga menziesii | reverse complement strand
TACTTCATGAAGAACAAAGATGAATTTTTCAGCAAGTTCAAGGAATTCAAAGCCTTGATTGAGAACCACACAGAAAAGAAGATCAAGACCTTTCAATCAGACAATGGCAAAGAATTCACATCAAATGAATTCAAAGACTTATGCAAAGAATTAGGGATTAAGAGTGAGTTATCTACTCCATATAATCCACAATAGAACGGGGTTGCAGAAAGGAAGAATAGAACTATCATGGAAGCTGCAAGAGCAATGCTTCATGATCAAGATATTCCTATGCATCTATGGGTAGAAGCTGCCAGAACAACGGTGTATGTACAAAACCATACTCCACACAGAGTACTCGAGAATAAGACCCTGAAGAAGTATTTTTTAGTAAGAAACCAGAAGTCATCCATCTCAGAATATTCAGCTATCCAGTGTACATACACATTCCAAAAGAGAAGAGAACGAAACTAGATCCTTCAGGAAAGAAGGGTATATTTGTGGGATAATCTAAAAGCTTGAAGGCTTACAGAATATTATTCCCAAGATTCAAGAATATCGACATCAACAGGGATGTAACATTTGATGAAGACACAGCTTACAACAAATCCAGAAAGAGGACTGCTGAAGAAACTGAAGAAGCAAAAGCACCCAGAATTCATGACACAACCATGAAAAAAGAAAATCAAGAAGAAGATTGAGAATTTGAAGAAACGCAAGAACTTGTAGATCCATCTCAAGAGAAGAATCCTCTCAAGAGGAAACCTGCTTGGGTACGAGAAGCTATCCAAGGTGCGGGAAAATATGGGGCTCCAGAAGAGAATCACAGAGAAAGAAAGAGAAACAGAGCCTACTCTGGATATGTAGCTTTACTATGTGACTTTATTAATAAAGAACCTTCAAATTATGAAGAAGCAGCAGAATGGAAAAAATGGAAGGATGCTATGATCAAAGAGTATCAATCGACCATGAAGATTGATGTTTGGGATGTTGTCCCAAGACCAGAAGGGAAGTTGGTTGTAACTTCCAAATGGATCTACAAGATCAAGCATGCTACAGACGGTAGCATAGAGAAATATAAGGAAAGATTCGTGGCTCGTGGTTTCTCATAGAAAGAAGGAATAGACTATGAAGAAACCTTTGCACCTATAGCCAGGTACACTTCCATCATATCCGTACTTTCTCTGGTTGCAGTAATGAAATGGAAGATACACCAAATGGATGTCAAGACTACTTTCTTGAATGGTGTAGTGGAAGAGGAAGTGTATGTAGAACAACCACTTGGTTTTGAGACACATGACAGGGAGTCTCATGTGTGCAGACTAAAGAAATCCCTATACGGTTTGAAACAGGGACCCAGGACATGGTACGATAGAATTGACAGCTTTCTATCTAGTTTGGGCTTTACCAAGAGTAAAGCATATTCCAACCTTTACTACAAGGTTGAAGATGGAAACCAAGTGATGCTACTACTGTATGTAGATGATTTGTTTGTAACAGGTATGGATGGGTTGATTGCTGATATGAAGAGAAAGCTTGCTGCCGAGTTCAAAATGAAGGACTTGGGTATGATGCATTATTTTCTAGGCATGGAGGTGTGGCAGAATGCGGATGGAATCTCCCTCTGACAAGGGAAGTATGCAGTAGAGATCCTGAAGAGGTTTGGGATGATGGACTGCAAGGCCATGACCACACCTATGGCATCGAACCTAAATCTATTGAGTGATGATTCATCGGAGATAGTTGATGCTACAATGTATCGTCAGATGATTGGGTCCTTGATGTACCTGATGAACACGAGACTAGACATTTGCTTTGCTATGAACACCTTGAGCCACTTCTTGACAGATCTGAGACATGTTCACTTGATTGCTGCAAAGCATATTTTGAGGTACCTGAGGGGTAGAAGTGATTATGGGCTCAAGTATGAGGTGAATCAAAAAATTAACCTGGAAGGTTATGTTGATTCAGATTGGGTAGGTAGTGCCATCGATAGAAACAAAACTTTAGGGTGTTGCTTCAGTATGGGATTAGGTGTGATGTCTTGGTTTAGCAGGATGCAATCCTGTGTGGCACTGAGTATAGCTGAAGCAGAGTATGTCATAGCTTGTTCATCTAGTTGTGAGGCAGTATGGCTACGGAAGCTACTGTCTAATTTATTTGATCTCTAGATGGATGCTACTTGTATACATTGTGACAACTAGAGTTGCGTAAAGTTGTCAAAGAATCCAGTGTTCCATGACAAGTTGAAGCATATCGAGATCAAGTATCACTATATCATAGATATGGTGTAGAGGGGAGCAGTGAAGCTCCAGTATGTTGCGATGGAGGAACATATAGCTGATGTGTTGATGAAGCCATTGGCTAGGGTGAAGTTTGAGTACTTCAGGGAGAAGCCTGGTGTTCTCCCGATCAAGGTTTCCTCAAAGGTGAATAATGAGACCCAGAGCCATTCTGACATGGTGAGAGGATTGGTTCCTTCCATGGTCATATGTAAGGGCTGAGCCATTCTATCATGGTGAGAGGATTGGTTCTTTCCATGCCAGATGTGAGTGTTGATCCATTCTGATGTGATTGTAGGATTGGTTCCTACATGATCAGAAGTAAGCATTGAATGCCATTCTTGGAATGGAGGTGCTTGGTCAGTTAATAGGTAGCTCAGTATGGGAGTGGGGAGTATTCTATTATGACTATAGGATTGGTTCCTACAAGATCAGATGTGAGTGTACACCCTTCTGAAATTGGTTGTTAGATGTAAGTGCAGAGCCCTTTTGGCATGAAGGATTGGTTCCTTGCATGGTCGAATATAAGTGCTGAGCCCTTCTAACATTGGTTGTCATATGTAAGTGCAGAGCCTTTTGGCATGGAGGATTGGTTCCTTGAGTCACCGAGTGTAAGTGCTAAATCCTTTCTGACATTGGTTGATGGATGTGAGTGCTGGGACTTTCTGATAGGGTTGTGGGAGGTGTTCCCACATGGTCAGATGTGAGTGTTGGGTGTGCCTTTCTGATATGATTATAGGATTGGTTCCTACATGATCAGATGTAAGTGCTGGGTAGGCCATTCTGACTTAGGGTCAGATATAAGCGCTAGAAGAAGACCTACATGGAGGATAGGCCTACAACCAACATGAAAAAGGGTTGGATCTGTAGAAATTCCTGTGATGAGAAGAATCATGAGATAGCACTCATGAAGATCCAGTGATGATGATCCAGCAGAGATGATCCAGATCGAGGGATGATCCAGATCCAGAGATGATGCTCCAGAGATGATCCAGATCGAGGGATGATCTAGATCCAGATAAAGATGACTTGAAGATGAAGATGACTTGAAGAAATAGATAACTTGAAGATGAAGATGACAAGGACTCGATGATGATCCAGATGATACAGAGAAGAAGACTTATGCTGATAAAATGTGTCGAGAGAATACCTTCCTAGTTAAGAGGGAGTGGTTATGTAATTGCAACTTCAGAATGTATTCACTTGTATTTATTATGTATTGTAACCCAATGTTTATTCTGGGATGTATTTTTAATGTACTTGAGTCATGTCATGCCCCGAGGTTCCTATCAAGAGTTTCTATAATGTAAACAAGTCATGTCAAGTCAAGGTGGGTAACCATCCTATTGTCTAAGGGTTAAAGTCCCCACAGTTTTGGGGCACTAGGGTTATTAGACTCACCCAGTGAAGTCGACCCTAGTTGCATTTATTTAAGTCAGGAATTAGTATAAATAGAGATCTATCCTCTCTATTTATCACACACTCACTCACACTCAGTTGTAGCGCATAGCTGAGGAAGAGAAAGACACTGGGGAAAGGAAGAAAGAAGTTACTGATGTCGGGAGATCATCTTACTATTTTTGGGTTTCACTTTTGGTGCTGATTCTATCTCTGAGGAATTTGTGAGGTTTTCTCCATTTATGGATTCCTCGAGGAAAAAAACTGTGTTCATTGTCTCTTGTGTTTTATTTATGTGCTTGTTGTTCTCTTAGTTAAATATCCTAATGTTATACTAGCTTAATGTTAAAAATATAACATTGAATACTGTGGGTGCCATGGCCTCTATAGCGTACATCATATGCACTCTAGATGCTTGATGAACCCCTTGGATCCCCACCACTCTCTACATGGTAAATAAAACTGTGTGAAGAGGGCCATCCACCACTGATTTTATGGGAATTTTCTTCCCCAATGTTCTAGTCCTAGGAATACAATGGCGATTTATCAATTCTTGAGTAGTGATGTCCCTTCCATAGGAACCAGTCAAAGAGAGGGGAGTACCCCATCTCGATAGGCATGTCAGGAAGTAGATATCTTCTACTTCAATTGTCAATACATGAGCACCCTCCTCAAAATACTGTTGCTCTGGATTCCACATACAGAGAATATGCTCTAATAAGTGCTCATGTGACACCATGCTGGGTATGCGGAAAAAATTTAGAAGACCATGGTCTCTCAACGTGGCTATACAACCTACGTTTCATTCAACAAATGCATCATCATTGTCATGTTTCCTATCTTTCCAAATAACCATTTTTTATCAATAGAAACCTGCCAAAAACCATCACAAGGCCAATTAGAAACACTATCAACCATTTAAATTATCAAAATTTAGCTAATTTGCCTTGTACATATGTTTTTATTTACCCACGGCTGACACCGCGTGAGACCCATTGAGGACAGGCGGTGGCACTGCCTGAGTGAAGTGTTTTAGGCGCAGTTCTAGTAGGGTATCGTTTATCTCGCAAGGGATAAGAGAGATGCCCACATTCATGGTTTTAGGGCTGGCTCAAATAGCCCAAAACACCCCCAAAAATAAAAAATTAAAGCATAAAATGAAAGAGCAAGGTTCAATATTTTACCTAGAACTGATGGTGCGTAAATCCGACGGTAGATGCTCTAGGAATCACCAACTAAAAATATGACCAAGAAACTTCTCCAAAGGCTCTCCACTATTGGTAAATGGTAAAATGTTTTGTTTTTTACTATTTACATAACTTTTATAAACATTCTAGGTTTTGGCATGTCATAGTTTTTAAAATATACTAGTCATGATCCTTTAATGTCATTTATTGGAGAGTTTAATAGTTTTTTTAAGTCATTGCAGGACAAAAAGCAGTAGTAGTAAATGTTTTGGGATTTTGTTTTTGACTTTTTCGTACTACCATAAAATAGAAAAAGTCTTTGAGAATTTATTGTGACACTTTGGTCATGCTCTCCAAACTTAGCATCAAAGGTTCGAGTCCTTTTCTGATTCTTTTCAGACTCGTAAAATCCCTCATCATGAAAAGAGACCTAGTGGAGTCTTCTTTAAACTCTTTTTTGGGATCCTTAAATATGAAAAGATTGTTGAGCAATCTTGTATTCTTCACGCTCGTTAAAGCATTTGAAGAGTCGTTCATCTGATGGTAGGTTATCACTTTTTCGGTTCAGATGAACTATTTATGAAAAAGGACCCTGTGGAGTCTTCTTTCATGGTCATTTAGACTCTCTAAAACATGAACGATACCGAGTTAACTTTCATTGGACTCATTAAATTAAACATTGAGAGACCCTCTTTTGGGAACGAACCCCTCCTCTCTTAGGTTCATAAAACATATGATTTTGGACTTGTCTTCAGATGAGCTACAATGAGTGTTTGTTACCCTCTTTGAACTCAAAAAAATGAAAAGAGGCACTCATCAACCATGATGGGTAAATTAAGGGAAGGGAATCATTTTTCAAATAAATGGCAGTTTGTTGTTACCTTTGAACATGGCACTTGTTTGCATATCATTTTAGTCAATTGGGTATTCAACTGATTTCCATGACAATCCACTTTCATGATTCATGTCACTCCTTTGAGTATTTCAAAAGAATGCATTGTCCACCGTCACACCATGTGTTTGTCTGGTTTAGTCATGCTGCCAAGTATTTTTTCGTCCCGCCCGATGTTCAAAGGGAAGTTGAATAAGTTTACCTCTATAGTCAAAACAATATCTATGTCAGTACTTTTGAGTCAGTCTTATGGTTACCTCATTCACATCATTCCAAAAATATGTTCAGGGTTTTGTGTCATCGATGTGAGATTCATCATGGCCCTCCTTCGACGAGACTATTCCTGTCGACATTGGCTCATTATCTAGGATATAGTCTTAGAAACAAATTTAGTACCTTGAGATCTATATGCCTCAATGACATATTCTCTCACTCTTGACATAGTTTCACATCATTGACCTTTGATCGATGGAATCGACTGGGTGTTCAACATCAATACATCTATTCACAATCAATAGATTGTACTAAGATACCTTGGGAACCATTAACATCAATGATGATCTCCCGTGCACTTGTTAACGGTTCACATCATTGGATGGTAATCAAGTGGTTTCTACCATGTTCAACTTTAGAACATTGTAATCACATGGATAGAATCGTACTTTGTGGAAAATGAGATGAAGACCCTGGGTACTTGTTTAGCACTCATTGCTTTCCTGAGGTTGCAATGGAGTTTTGTTTGTCTAGCATGGATCCACATTTGTATGGTCATGGATATGCTCAAATTTACGTCTGTATGACATAAATCTACATTGTATGTCTGGTATCTTTGTCCAAGTTTGAGTCCTCTATCACATGGATCTACGTTGTATTATAGTAGCCATGGTTGTTTATTCCTCTCATGGATCTGCCTTGTATTGGTCTGTAGCCATGAGTTGGTTACATTTGTCTATGATTCAAAATTATTGATGTATTGCAAATTCCTACTCAATGATACTCTCCGATCAAGCTGACTCTTACCTCGAAGTGACAACTTGTTCTCTCAAAGCTCTTGCTTATCGTATCTCTCTAAGCCTCATGCTTTGGGGGCATTCTATTATACCCAAATCCAATCACCAACATGTGATGAGATCCTTAACACCTATGTTTTCCGTAATTCTTGAACATGGAGTGGAAACATGCTCTGGATGTCAATTCTACGTAAAAAACCCTAGCACCGTGCTTTCCCTTTAGCTGATGAGCGGTACCCTGTTCAACATCGCCTGAGTCCTATTATAGAAAATTGGTTGGCGATAACAGGTGAGAGAGACAAGCCCATAGCGACTCATTTTTTTTCATATATACTTCTGTTTGATTCGCTATGAGCTCGTCTCTCTCACCGGTTGCCACCAACCTATTTATGGAGAATCTAGAAAGGAATGCAATTAAATCATCTGCTCTTAAAACAAATTGGTGGCTCAGATATGTGGATGATGTATATAGTAACTGGCCACATAGTGAGGAACAATTGATGGAATTCACAAAACATCTAAAAATCCAATCTGAGAGCATCAAATTTACCATAGAGAAGGAAGAGAATAATTGTCTTCCCTTTTTAGATGTACTAACCACAAAAAACCAGGATGGATCCTTATCCCATCAAGTGTATATAAATAAAAATCACACGGACATATACTTACACGCAGAGTCACATCACCATCCAACCCAAAATATCAAAATAATCAAAATGTTAGCTACTCGCGCTTTAAGAATATGTGATAATGAACACTTAGAAGGACAATTTGAACATATAAAAAAGGTCTTTATAAGCAATGGATACAATGGAAAACAAATTAATGAAACATTTAAAAAAGCGCGTAGGGTTAAAATGGATATTTGGAGAAAAGACAATTGTGTTCCCAAGACTACTCTTCCCTACATCCATGGTACTACTGACAAAATTGCTAAGATCCTAAGGAAGAGAAACATAATTGTTTCTTTATCCCCTCCTAACTCCCCAAGAAAATTTCTAGACATTGCTAAGGATCTGTTATACCCAAATCCTGTCACCAACATGTGATGATATCCTTAACAGCTATGTTTTCCCTAATTCCCAAACTTGGAGTGGAAACATGCTTTGGATGTCAATTCTACATAAAAAACCCTAGCACTGCGCTTTCCCTTTAGCTGATGAGAGGTACCTTGTTCAACACTGCCTAATTATTATTATAGAAAAGCAGTGCCACTATGTATATGCTTTGTTACCCTTCCCCGCTCTGTCATAAAGGAACATAAACAGTACCCTTGGTAAAATTGGAAAAAAAGAGGATTCTCGAGGCTTCTAGAACATGAGCCTCGTGTCCTCCCTTATCCCTATCGATCTGGTTTGGTTGAAGTCGAGATCCCTTTTGGTAGGATCTTATGGCCACGTCACCCACAATTATCTCAACTATCCCTATCCATTGATCCCTATAAATACAAGCCCATATGTTGAAATATTGTAACTTTGAAGAATATTCTATATGTATCTTTTTGTGGTCCCCGATGGTCCTACTGGGTGAACCACTTGTATTACTTTTTACCTCGATGCTTCTAATCGGAAGAACTAATAAGAGTCATGAGGTAGTCCCCTCTAATTGTAAAGGTGGGTCATTAGCACCCCAGTGTGGTTACTTGAGCCTACATGTGTAACTCGAGCCTACATGATTAACTCGAGCCTACATGTCGGATTTAATTATTGAAGTGAATGGATGAATATAAATAGAGGTGTGGCGCTCCTCATTTTATACACACACACTCACTTGTGTAGCACATTAGTGGAGAAGAGAGAAGTAGCTAGAGAAGGAGGAGGATCAGTATTTGATCTCCCTTTTGGTTTTACTTTTTATCTTTTGGGGCATCTATATTGAGGAAGCTTTTGCTGGGTTTTTTTCCCTTTAGGGTTTTCCCAGGATAAATCTGTGTTGTTCTTGTGATACCATTTCTTTCATTGATCCTGTTTATATGCTTTTGTTATGAAAATGAAATGAAATACTGATTTTTTAGCTAAGCATATGAAATTTAACATGGTATCAGAGCTAGCCTGAATATGACAACTTTCACAAGGTGAAATGGCCCTCTCTCTCTCCTCGGAAGAAATTAGGGTTTCAGGAAAAAAATTTGAGTTTCAAAAAACTACTTTCATATAAAGTTGCGCCCTCCCAGAGTGCATCTTTTGAGCCTGGAATCAAAATTTTTGGATGTGTGAGTCTCCAGGAAAGTCAAACCCTAGTTTGACAGCTGCACGAGAAAAATGTTGAACCAAAAACATGCTGCATAAGCTGAATCTTGCAAGTTTGATTTGTAAGGTGAACAGTTGAAATCTCTAGAATTCAAACACACCAGTCAACTCACCTCACTCAATCGTATCTCCTGGTAAGGTCAGTTTCTCATTCCGCAAAATTTTAATTTTTTTGTGATTTTCTGACAAGATGGCCCCAAGCACTAAGATTGAGGACAAGCTAGAAGGCATAGAGAATTTATGAGCATGGAAATACAAGAATGGTCTCATTCTTTAAGAGAATGATCTTGATAAATATTTCAAAGAAGAATTTGCAGAACTTGAAGAAGCTAAAGCCAAGGAGAAGCACAGAAAGGATATGATTAGGGAACAAAGGATTATTGCTGACTCCATCAAGGATCACTTGATCCCTCAAGTGTCATCCAAGAAGACTCCAAAATAAATGTTTGATGCCCTATCCAGAATGTATGAGGGAAGGAACATTAACAGAAAGATGAATCTAAGAGCTCAACTGAAGAGCACCGAGATGAGTCATGGAGAATCCATCCAAGATTACTTCACGAGGGTTTCTCAGATCAAAGAGCAACTAGAAGATATTGGAGATAATCTTGATGAATATGAAATGGTTATGACTGCTCTCAATGGTCTCACTAGACCCTGGGAGTCCTTCATTCAGATGATGTGTGCCATAAAAGAAAGCATGAATTTTGATATGGTATTGGAAGACTGCATTCAAGAGGATACTAGAGTGGCAAATAGAGAAGCCTTACTAAAAGAAGATGATCAAGCCCTAGCCACTCACACCAAAAGAATAAGAGGCTAAACTAATTTCAAGAGAAGAAATTTCAAGGATTCTCAACCTCCCAGAAGAATTCAAAGGGCAAGAGAAAATCCTCCCATTAGAGACTATTCTGAGTTTGAATGTTTTAATTGTAATAAGATAGGACACATTGGCTGAAATTGTCCTATGAGGAGTCAAGAATATAGGAAGAGGATCAACAACAACAAAAGACATCTTGCTCATCTAGTAGAAGATGAATATGAAGAAGAAGAAGAATAAGAAGAAGGATCTCCAAGAAAACAAGCAAGAGAAGAAGATGCAGAAGAGTATGTCCTATTCTATGCACTGTCTGGATCTATAACTCCTGGAGAAGACACTTGGCTTATTGATAGTGGTGCTTCAAAGCACATGACGGGACAAAAGAAAACTATGTCCAAACTTGAAGAAAAGAGGTCTCCTCAGAAAGTATCCCTAGGAGATGACTATCAATATCCGATCAAAGGAGTTGGTGAAGCAAGTTACAAACTTGATTCAAGTAATCCCCTAAAGATTAAAGATGTATTATATGTACTTGGTCTAAAGAAGAATTTACTCTTTATCTCAGATTTAGATAAGAAAGGATTCAGAATTGCTTTCATAGATGGCCAAGTACTCATGTGGCCCAAAGGAAATAATATTGAAGATGCAATCATTATTGGTGAAGAAGAAGGAGGCTTGTATAAACTCAAGGGGCACTCAGAAACAACCCTTGTGCATGATTCCACTGACCCTAGTGAACTATGGCGTAGAAGGCTTGCCCACATTAATTACAAGGAACCACCTCATGTGAACAAAGTAGTGATGGGATTACCATACATGAATATCAAGCATGAAGGAATTTGCAAAGGATGTGTGAAGGGAAAGAACATCAAGAATCCATTTCCAAAAAGTGAGACAAAGACAAAAGGTAAATTGGAATTGATTCATTTAGATGTATGTGGTCCAATTTCTTCAACATCCTTAAGGAGCTTTGAATATTATATCACCTGTATTGATGACTTTTCAAGAAAGACTTGGATATACTTCTTGAAAGCAAAGAGTGAAGTGTTTGAAAAATTCAAGGAGTTCAAAGCCTTGATAGAGAATCTTTCAGACAAGAAAATAAAGACACTCCGGTCAGACAATGGCGGAGAGTATACCTCAAAAGAGTTTGAATCTTTTTGCAAAGATTCCAGAATCAAGAGGGAACTAACTACTCCCTACAATCCTCAACAGAATGGGGTTGCGGAAAGAAAGAACAAAACCATCATGGAGGCAGTGAAGACAATGATATATGATCAAGATATTCCCATGCATCTATGGGAAGACGCGAAAAGAACTACTGTATATGTACATAATAGAATATCTCACAGTTCTCTTTGGTTCAAGACTCCATAAGAGATGTTCACGGGAAAGAATCTTGAGGTAAGTAACCTCAAGATATTTGGTTGTCCAGTATATATTCATATACCAAAAGAGAAAAGAACCAAGTTGGACCCTTCCAGAAAGAAGGGGATATTTGTTGGATATTGTGAAGTATCCAAAGCATTCAAAATCTACATTCCTGAATTCCATCACATGGAAATTAGTCGAGATGTGACATTCAATGAAGAGGCATCCCTCAAGAGATCCAGGAAGTGCCAACAGGAAGAAGTGTATGAAGAAGAGACACCTCCCAGAAATAAAGAAACTACATGTCTCCCTAAATATGAAGCTCCTGAAGAACATGACATAGCAGAACCACAAGAACCTCCCATGATGGACATATCAAGAAAGAGAAATCCTAGTGGAAAAGAGAAATTATATGAGAGGTAGAAAGATATGGAGCTCCTGAAGTCTTGTTGTAATCTCACAGATCACATAAGGTTACCAATAACACATACTAAAACATAACGATAAACAAGAGACAAGAGACAAGAACAGATAGGGAAACAGATTATATTAATGTAGTGAGTTCATACAAGGCACAGAATTGAACTGAGTTCTTGCTTGGCTCAACAGCCTAATATATACAGGTTACAAAAAAGTTACAGATAACTACCTGTCGGTTCGGTGAACCGACACGACTGTTAGTTAAGTCGACTAATCTTTTAGTTTAGTCGGCCGACCGACTTAGTCAGCTGATCGACTAGTCGGCCCATCGACTTAGTCGGCTGACTAAGTCGGTCTTCGTCCAAGTCGACTTATGTCGGCTTGCCCCTTCTACATCTCCCCCATGAACAAAACATTTCTTCGTCCCGAAGAAACAGGGAGATACAAAAAACAAACTCTTGTGGATGCAGTCAAACTTGCTCATGCTGGGGGGCTGTGCAGCCGGATGGTCGGTCTCCTTTGGATACAGACTTCGACGATAGCTAAAGCTGTGATGGCCAGATGATGCTGAAAGTCGGTCCAACTCTGTAATTCCTTATGGATATCGATCGTTAAGGTTGTAAGACTTGAAAGGATCGACATCTTTTTAGACATGGGCATTTCTGCGATGTTTTCCATGTTGGGACCCAATAGTTGGTTTTGCTCTTCTGCAGCAGTGATGAGTCGTTTCATCTATGGACAGATGTGGTCGACTCTCTCTAAATTGGGGAGGGCCTGTTGAACCCACTGATGTGCCTCTCGTTCTATCTTCTATAGTTTGTTAGTCTCCATCACAATTTGTTCTTCAATGGTTTGCCTCAGTTCTGCCTCTGTCGACTTCCAACTCTTTAGAGCCTGAATGCCTTGCCTTGCCTTCCTGGTCTACTGATAGACTTGCCCGTAGTGATTAGGCCAGTATCGTAATACTTCCTCGGTGACCACTAATTCTTCCATATGATCCTAGAGAACTTTGTAGGCTTCTGAGAAGGCAGTGTGTTGGGCCAGGAGCAGTCAAACAGTCTCCTCCTTTTGTCCTTCTTTAGTCTCTTGCAGTCGGGTCTGGACGGTCGATACCATTGTCTCGAAGAGCTGATATGCTCTTTCAAGTGGTCAATCTGTGTCGACATCGATAGGGCCTAGTATCAAGGCCTAGACTAGGGCTCTGCATCAGCCGAGAAACTTGACTTCTTCTGCATTTTTGGCGACCAGCTCTTTAGTTTTCCTATCTGACCTTTTCTTGGATTCTTTGGCCATTGTTTTCAGGAGTTGGCCGACCTCTGTGTCGTCCAAGGAACTGGCATCCCTTAGGGTAATGTGGAGGATGGATGGTCTATGCTATTCTTTCTTTTTCTGTTGTTTTTCTGGTTGTTGTTCTTGCTCCTCGTTACCTGCAGTAGTGGAAGTTGGGTCTGTGGTTGGTGGATTGGAGGTCGAGGGTTGTTCTGGTTGGGTAGGTGGTATAGAAGATGGCTGTGTTTCTTTTTGAGGAGGTGGTATGGGGGACGGGGGTTTTTCTATTTGAGGAGGTGGGATGTCTGCTTCTGGTTGTGAAGATAACGGTGGCTATGATGGGTTTGGCTGTATATCTGGTGGTGGGGATTTCGACGGTGGAGGTGGTGGGGAAGGAGGTTGGGATGATGGTGGTGTTGGGGATGGAGTGGGGGTATGGACAGGGGTTGCGAGAGTGGATTGAATATGTTCGAGACTGTCGTCGGAAGAGATCTTTGCTTCGGACGGTGATGTGGGTGGTACGTTCTGTGTCTCGTGATCGACCTGCTCAGTGACAGACTGACTGTGTCCTATGATGTCGCCCTCTTCATTGATCCTGGTAAATGTTGTCGTTTCCTGAGCATAAATCTGTTTGTGTATTTTGAGAGGAGCCATTGTATTTATTTTCTGGGCTGACTTAAACAGTGAAGGCAGTGTCGCAAAGAAAGCTTTAAGCTCAGCGTCCTGGCTGACCCTGGCTCTGAGTGCCTCTGGGATTGTGCGTTCATATTCTTCACTGGGGCTGCCCGACCGTTCTGCTGGTGCTTGTTCTTCGACTACGGGCGTCGGAGATGGTGGGGGGGGGTTGACACAAGGTCGATGACATTTTCAGGCGTCGTTTGTGTTTTGGCTTTCTTGGACCGACCCTCTGGAGCTCCTGCTTCTAGATACCGTTGAAACTGAACTTCAATGGATACTTTATTGGCACGGGAATCCTTGATAATGTCGACGGCTGCGGCTACTAGTTCCTCCTCATCGTCAGACGAGTAAGCCAGAATGAGCTTACGCTTACCCCTCCCTTGGTGTTGTTTTTGGGTTTTGATTTTTTTCCGGGAGACAGCTATCTCCTTAGCCAGCTTTTTGATGATGCTTCAGGATAAAGCATATTTCAGGTCATCGGCTTCGACTTCTCCTGTCGGTTCTTGAGTGGGGTCAACGATTGCTGGAGCCAGAGGAGTTGTCTGTTGATGTGGTTCTATTGTTGGTTGTTGTGGTTCAGTCGGTCGGGGGTTGACTACTTTTATAGTCAGGGGTTTAACAGTGATGTGTACCCGACTAGTGGGCACGGTCGGGGTGTCCTCCGACACAAATGTGCTGATGTATAGATTAAGTTCGTAGTCCTCCTCCTTCTCCTGGTCGGTAAGCAGCTCGATGATGGAGAAGTCGACCTGTTTGGAAGCTTCTGGGATGGGTATCTTTGTTTGTGCTTGTCTGGTCAACTCTCAGAAAATATGCTCGACCGTTGGATAGTAGTCAAGGTCCTGTACTTTGGGGTCTTGACCACGCATATACCATACTAAGGTATGGTCCAGTTCCAACTGGATGTGAGACTCAGCAGGGAGGTTTCGTCGGATGTTCTGAGGCACCCTCCACCTGGTCGTGTGGACCTTCAGTTGCTGGAACCAGTTTTCTAGGAAGACTTTCCCCTGGGCCAGCTCATGTAGGGTGCCTTTTTGTGAAAAGGGCTTAAATCTGTGCATTTGGAACCTGGTCGACTCCCGGAAGGCTGGACTGCCTTCCGGACAAATGTGATACATAACAATCCAGATAATGAGAGAGGGGAGATTGATCATACCTCCCATCTCTTGGAAGCGTTCATAGATGGTTTTGATAATGTCCGCAACATAATCTCCCCATCGGTAGATCCGTCGGTCGGTCGTGATTGTGTCGACCGCTTCCAACATCTCCAGTTTAAGGTCGCTGCCCCGACCTACCAAGGTAAGGGTGATTGCTATAATTTTAGCCACGATTTGTGGCATCCTTGTCGCAATCTGGCCAATCATTAGTCCTTTGGAATTCTTGCCCTATGGTGAGCCCGTAAGTTCTTGGACTAACCCGTCTTTGATGCCAATAGGTACAAGGCTGCCTTGGTTGGACAGACCCGTAAGCTTGGAGATAACATCCTCGGTGATATCGATCGGCTGGTCGAAGTAGAACTGGCCATTATGGTAGCGACTGATAATGAATTTAACAGCCGCTTCCTTCGTCCCACCGAAGCTTTCCATTAGTGGTAGGTTAGGGTACTGGAGGATGGTGCTCTTCTGAATTTTCTCAGCAGCCGGGGTCATTCGATTGTCAATATAGGCCCACTCTTGGATCTCTTGCCATAGTTTCTGAAATGGGCCCTCCTGGACCTTTGCGTTTTTAGTGTTCTTGAGACGGTTGAGCAAGGGGGTGTCCTCGGCTTGCAACTCCTTTTCCTTGGCCGCAGTTCTAGTTAGTTTGGGTGCCATTGTGTCGGACTGGTCGGAGGTTTGACAAGGTTCTTGTGCTTTGGTCGACTGACATGGCGGGTGCTCGGAGGGAAATGGGTGTGGTGAATGAACTTTTGACGGTCCATGATTTATAGGCATGGTTGGGGTTGAGTGTCGAATTGGGTGTATTAATGGCGGACTTGACAGTCTAACTGCAATACTTGAGTGCGAATTAATGGAGGATTTGTTTCGGCGCTCGAGACCATCAAGGTGTGATGGGACTTTCGAAGTCGATGGTCGGTGTCGTGGGTGAAAACGGTCGGCCTGACTGGTCGATGAAGATGGTCGATGGTAGTGATGTCGGTGGTCGAGGTAGTGAGTTGTTTTCATGGCTTGTTGTCGGATGTATTATTTTGTTTTTGGAATTTTTTTCTGTCTTTTTATAGGTTTTGGTTGACGGTTAAGGTTGTTATTTGATTTATTTTTTTTATTTTTTTATTTTTTTATTTTATTTTTAGTTTTTATAACGTTTGAGTCGGGCTCCATTAACGAGCTTTCGGAATACTAGGCCCTGTAACGTTTTCAGTCGGACTAAACCGTTGGGATGTATTTCTTCGAAAATGTAAGGTCCCATCCATTCCGTGTGTAATTTCTTGGGTTTTCCCTTGACTCGACTGTTATAAAGTAAAGTAAGGTTGCCGACCGAGAGGTTTTTGTTTTTGATGTTACGGTCGTGCCGGGATTTCTATTGTTGTTTGTGAATTTCCTGATGCTGAATAGTCATGATTCTATGTTCTTCTAGCTTACTGAGTTGAAATAGTTGGTCCTTTCATGCCTGTTCGACATTGACATGTAGTATCTATGCAATAATATGTTCCTGCTGTCGAAAATGTAGGGGGGCGACTGCTTCCTGCCCGTAGACTAGTTGAAAGGGGGTTTGGTCGGTCGACCATTTATATGCTGTCCTATATGCCCAGAGGACTGCAGGGATTTTCTCACCCTAGTCGTCTTTTTCGGTGTTGCATATTTTGGTTAACCCTTTTGTCAATGTTTTGTTAAAAGCTTCAATCGCACCGTTCGACTGAGGGTGATATGCAGTGCTTCGTCGGTGGTCGATGTGAAACTGGTTAGTCAGATTTTTGATGGTTTTGTTGATAAAATGTGATCCTTGGTCGCTAATCAATGTGAGTGGGCATCCAAATCAGGTGATAATGTTTTCGTAGATAAACTTAGTAGCTACCTCACTTGAACATGTATCGATGGGTTCAGCTTCTTCCCATTTAGTGACATATTCCACTGCCGTGATAATATATCTGGCACCTGATCGTTTGGATGGGATAGGAAAAGGTCCTATGAAGTCTATAGCCCAAAGTTCAAATGTGAGACTAGGGTTTACAGATATCAAGGGAATTTCTATGCTCGGCAGAGGTCGACCAAGTCCTTGACATCTATTGCATCGACTAACAAAGCTTTTGCAATCCTTGTGGATGGTCGGCCACCATAAGCCTGACTGTTGGATTTTTTTGGCAGTTGTATCCGCTTGAAAATGTCCTCCTGCAGGTCCATAGTGTGCTTCATGCATGATTTGGTCTCTCTCGTGGTCGAGTACACAACGTCTTAAAATGTTGTCTAACCCCATTTTGTACAAAAATCCATTGATGAGGCTGTAAGGTGCAGCCTTCATAGCTAAGATTTGTTTCTTCTTGGTGTTCAGACCTTCAGGTGCCTGACCTATCTCCAAGAACTGAGCTATTTCTTCTAGTTCTTCGGGTACTGCTTCGATGCGAAATAGATGTGCATCTAGTAAATCGTCGTTGATTCCAGTTGGTTCCTCCCCTGTGTCGATACTTGATAGGTGGTCGGGTCCGAAATTAAGCTTTCCTGGTCGGACTACTACTTAAAACTCAAATTCTTGAAAAAGAAGTAACCATTGATAGATTCGTCCATGATGAAGGGGTTTATTAAAAAGGTACTTCAAAGCTTGATGGTCGGTATAAAATATAAAAGGGTTGGCTAATAGGTAATGTCGATACTTCTGGAGAGCAAAAACCATACCTAGGGCTTCTCGTTCAGTGGTCGAGTAGTTCCTTTCAGCTTTATTTAGTTTTTGACTGCTGTATATGATAGGGTAATCCATCCCATCATCCCCTGGTTGAGTAAGGATGGCTCCAATTGCAATGCTTGATGCATCAATATGTACATGAAATTTAGTCGACCAGTTTGGAAATTTAAGTATGGGCGCTTCGACCAGTTTTCTTTTCAATTTGTAGAAGGATATTTGGCATTCCTCCATCCATATAAAATCCTGATCATCTTTTAGCAGTTCCTCCAGAGGGTAAGTCATATTTGAATAATGTCTGATGAATTTCCTGTAGTATCCTGTATGGCCCAATAACACCCGGACCTGTTTAGGGTTTATTGGGGGTTTTAGGTTGAGGATGATCTTTATTTTGGAAAAGTCGAGCTTTATACTGTCTTTGTAGACAATATTCCCTAAGAGTATTCCAATGGGAGTCATAAAAGTACATTTCTTAATATTTAAGGAGAGTTGTATCTGTCGACATCTCTCCAGCATAAGTCGGAGCCATGTGCAGTGATCCTTTAGGGTGGAATATATGGTCCATTCGTCGAAGTATACTGCCATGGTCTTATAGATATACTCTTGGAATGTTTTGACAACAATTCGTGAGAATACAGCAGGTGCATTCTTCAACCCAAAAGGCATAGCTCTATATGCAAAGGACCCAAATTCACATACAAATGTTGTTTTCTTTTGATCCTATTTTGCTATGGGTACTTGATTATATCTAGAAAATCCATCTGTAAATGAATAACATTCATGGCCTGCAACTTCATTCAGTATTTCATCAGCATAAGGGGTGGGGAATGGATCTGTGAGTGTGACTTTGTTGAGCTCCCTAAAGTCGACACAAATTTGTAATTTGGTTGGGTCATGTTTCTTTGGCTGTACGACCATGGGACTTTCCCATTCCGACTAGTCGATGGGGTAAATAATTCCTGCGGCTAACATGTTGTCTATTTCCTTCTTAACTATCTCTTTATACTTATGAGCTAGTTTGTAAGGTCATTTCTTGACAGGTCGGACATCAGGTTTAGTATCTATTTTCATTTCTCCCATTTCTTGTACTAACCCTTTTAAGTCTTTGTAATCCCTTGCAAAGACATCTTGGAATTCTTTCAGTAAGTTGATGATTTCGGTGGTTTGGAGTTCGTTCCAGTAATCTCCAATCTTAGCTATTTTTGGATGGTCGTCGTTCGAAATGTCGACCTCCTTAGTTTTCACTTTGGTGTCCAGCCACTCTGGTGCTTTAGCTTCATTGATCGGCCAACTTCCTTCTTGAAACTGTGAAAATGTAGCCGGAAAGTCGGCTACAGTCATTCTTTCTAAGTCTGGTTTGTCGGTGGTCTTGAATTTCAGGATTGAGTAGACCGGCTTGGTTGTTTCAATGTGGTCGGTCTTCCATCTAAAACTCTTAACTTCTGTGTGTTCGTTTTCCAAGTGTAATCATGTCGACTGTGAATGTGATTCAGCTTGTATCTTGTTACAGTCCTTGATTTGTCGATGGTCGTGGTTGAATTGTTTATCTGTTGGTTGAAGAAACTTTTTGATTTGGTGTGCTGTCTCAGCCAGTTTTTTGTTTTGAGGTTTGAACTGGAAGTCCTTAATAAAATTTGCTTTAAGTTGAAGGTTTCTCCTCTAGCCTCCTCCATTTTATACCATTTAGTAGGCAAGTCAGCTAGGGTTGAAGGGAACAAATGTGGCCAGGCTCGCTCATCTTTGTGTCCAAGCCGTCTCCACTCCTTTTCACAAAGCTTGATGAGTTAGCTTTTTTCCACCAAATCGTTCAACAAAGAAAGTTGAAGCAGTTGTCCAAGTCTGCAATTTTTTCTGATGGGTGTTCCACCATCTAGCTGCTTGACCTGTAAATGTTTCCACTAAGCTTTGAAGTCTGCCATGTTCTCCAATATTTTTAGATACTTGTTCAAGGTGCATTATTGGGGATTCTCTTTCCTTATACCTGGGCAGTTGGGTATTATGTAAATTGGTCGGTTGTAATGTAGGTCGTTCCCTGATTTTGTTTTCAAAGACTTTGGGGATAATCGATACAGTGAAGCACTGTCGGGTGGGGTTTTTCTGTACCTTTTGTACAGTCCAGCACCCTCTTGCTTTTGTTTCATAATTTTCCATCTCCCAGTCATATAATTCAGCATTGGAATTGTAACCAATTGAGTCTTGGTTACCTAAGTGAAGTTCCCCATAAATGTTTGGCTCGGTATAGTCCGTATTATTATGAATCTGGTAAAGCTGTCGGACATCGACTTCCTCATCAATCGGTTCGGTCCAAGGTGATCCTTGAGAAGGATTAATGGGTACTATGACTTTTTGACCATTTCCTTTTAACTTAATTTGTTCTTTGTCTAGGGATATGGAGGCTTTCATCTTTCGTCCCAAAGGTCGACCAACTAGTGCGGGGAAGGAGCTAGATCCTTCTTTTGGGTCGATGATTTCAAAATCAACCTTAGTCGAGATTCCTTTGATGGTCGTGTCGACATCTTTCCAAACCCCAATGGGTTCAATAAGGCCTTGGTCGGCGATTTTTAGGTAAATGCCTGACTCATAGAGTCGAGGTCGGCCCATCTTTTCCCATGTATCTCTGGTCATGATATTGACCTGAGACCCGAAATCGAGCACCACTTGTCGAACATGATAACCTTCGATTTCCAGGTCGACAAGTGGGTCGACATCATTTTTATCTTTTTGATTGAGGCTACAAATGTTCTTAGTTTGTTTTCCACAGTTAGTGCTTTTTATTTCGTGTAATAGATCAATAAACTGGGCTACGAATTGGTCGGTTTGGATGAGATGTGTTAATTGTTGTGTCATGCTAAGTCTACTAGTAATAATATCTTCTTGCTGTGCAATGTCTTGAAATATGTGTGTGGCTTCTTGATAAGTTTGTTTTTCCTTCAGAGGATCCGGATAACCATTTGTGTTTTTAATCTTACTAATTTGTGGGTTATCAGGGCCTGTTTTCGTGCCTTGACGCATGACAATATGCATATTTTTAGTGGTTAATATATCATGCTTTTGTACACAAGACAAGACATTAACATTCTTCTTATTATTGATTTTTTCTAACATGGTAGGACAATCCTCCAGTAAGTGATCGACTACCCCACAATGTGTACAGAATTTAAGGTCAGTTCTATCCTTGTAAGGACAGTCTGCACATCTGTGTCCTTCTTTATAGCAGATGAAGCACTGGCTAGATCGACGCGGTCATATGTCACGATTCTCGATGAATCGACCTCTTCCTCCAAACCCTTGTCGTCGATTGTCGTACCGACGTTCATATCGTCGGCCTTCGTATCGTTGCCCGTTCTGGTCATTAGTATTATTTTTCTCATTGCTCTGCGCCACTGCATTCGTCTGGTAAACCGCCTGATAGTTCTGTCTGTTTTTCAGGTTGAGTTGAAAGTCGGCCGTATTGTGACTTTTTGTCTCACAGATGGCGCACCAGGAAGCTTTTTCATTATTCATGTTAAACGCACATTCCTTCGTAGAATGATCCCCGGTCTCCTGGAAAATATCACAAAAGACTTTAGTTTGCACAAATCGGATGTCTTGTCAGCTGTATTCATGTCGACAATTATCTTTCGTGTGTCCGGCCGTTGAACATTTTGTACACCAGATTTCTTGATTTTTGAAGGATAGTTCTTTCAAGGACTTCTGGACACTTTCCAGCTGTTCTTCTATCCCGTGGTCCGTCGGATAGGCAGGTATATCTTCATCCATTTCCACCTGTAGAGCTTTGGTCAGCGCATCTTCATATGTCTTGAAAGTTTCCAGACTGATGTGTCTACGGATTTTTTGTGATAAGCCTGCAAGAAACCATTGAATTAGTAGTTGTTCATCAATAACATAATCTAATTGACTCAACAGGTCCTTCCAGTGTTTGTCATAATCATGGACAGTTTCCCCTGGCTTTTGCTGCGTTGTCTTGAGCTTTTTAGTGGCCAGGTGCTTAGCGTCTGGGGTCTTGAAAAAGGATAAGAACTGTGCTTTAATCTCAACTTTCGTTTCTTTGGGTTGCCGTTCTGAAAAGGTCATATACCAGGTTAGATCCCTTTTCCGTAAGGCTCCTGCAAACTAAGCCATCTGTCGGTCTTCCTCCTTCACCTGGTTTGCGTCCCAGATGGACTCACAGACAAACCAATGCCATCTGGGATCTTCATCCCCCTCGTAGAGAGGAATGTGAGCGGTTCCGTGACCCATGTCTGAGTCGCTGTCACTGCTATCCGACGGTGGCGGAGGTGGGGGTGTGGGTGGTGGTGAAAGAGGTGGGGTCATTTATATAGTCAATCCTGAGGAGTTTTGGTCGACGAAACTTGTGCCTCCATCGGTGGTCAAATTTGTGTCGTACAGTGGATTGTTGTGGATTTGTATTGTCGATGGTCCACTGGAACTTTACGTGCTCAGGTATGACTCTTGGATTTCTTCAAAAGCTGTATGTGGCAGGGGGGGTGCTCCTTCATGTGTCGGTAAGAGCAAGTGGATACTCCGAAAGGATGGTGCCATTTGAAAGGTCACCCAATTCCCTTCAAGTGGTCGACGTATAACAAGATGTCATCCTGGGAATGGTTCGTCACCTAGTCAGCTCCAAATAGTAATGTCACCAGCTCGTAGTCAGAGGTCGTCTTCAATAATAGTCTATATTGTGGTACGCAAATTTACTGGGGAAAGGGTTACTCCTTGGTCGGGGACAGTTATTTGGAGAGCTTCAGGCTACTCTATCCACACTTCTTCTTCCTTAGGGGCTGCCTCCTCTTCTACGCCCTCTCCGTGTCAGTCATGACCCGACTCTGGTGGAATCTCCTCACGGTCAGTCGCCCTAGGGTTTTGTCTTTGATGCAGCTTTGCTGCTCTTTCTCGTATGGCTTCCCTTTTCTACTATATTTCGTCCCTTTCGATCTTCTTAATGTTTGACATACTTTCCTACAATACTATACCTTCGATTTCCCTTCGGTCGACTTTTCATTACTGGTGATAGCTATTGGCTTTAGGTCGACTAGGATCCACTATACTCTACCTCCGACACATGAACAACTACCCCCCCATAGCCTACCCGACGCTTTTAGAAAGCCCGTATAGTTCGAATCACTTGCTCAAGAAGTATTCCCACTCCCTTTCTGCAATAAATTTCTCCCACCTCTTCTGCTTTTCTTCCCAGTTGGTGTTTGGAGGTTGTTCGCACAGGGGTGGTCTAGGTTCGACAATGTGTCCTACTCCGTTCTCTATCAAGAATTTGAACAGCAAGGTCAGCAGGGAGCACAAGAATTGGTCGGTGAAATCTGTGTAGAATTTTGCCTTGACATTTTCTACTGACGTCCTGTCTTCGACCGCTCGCTCCTCACAGAAGTCGTCGGCAATTTTCTCAAACCACTCCGACAGATTTGTACGTCCCCCTCGAAACAGTTTATCTAGCAACTGCTGTTCTTTAGTTGCGTCCGGTCTTCTCATCCAGAAGCTGCTTCAACTATTGTGGCAAAGACTCAATGAATTTTTCATGTGTCTCTGTGAAAAATCTAGCTCTAGCTTCCGTGACTGTTAATCTGTTTCATCTTGCGTAATTTTGCAAATAGTTCGCAACTTTACGGTCCCACCGGTCCTTGATCTCCTGTTCTGGTATCATATGTGTGCATATATCTTAGACATGAGTCTCAACAACAGAACCAATGTTGTAATCTCACAGATCACATAAGGTTACCAATAATACATACTAAAACATAACCATAAACAAGAGACAAGAGACAAGAACAGATAGGGAAACAGATTATATTAATGTAGTGAGTTCATACAAGGCACAGAACTGAACTGAGTTCTTGCTTGGCTCAACAGCCTAATATATACAGGTTACAAAATAGTTACAGATAACTACCTGTCGGTTTGGTGAACCGACATGACTATTAGTTAAGTCGACTAATCTTTTAGTTTAGTCGGCCGATCGACTTAGTCGGCTGATCGACTAGTCGGCCCATCGACTTAGTCGGCTGACTAAGTCGGTCTTCGTCCAAGTCAACTTATGTCGGCTTGCCCCTTCTACAAGTCTCCACAAGGGAAATAAAGAATCCTAATACTTTTTCCAACTATGTATTCTTGATGTGTAATCTTGTAGATCAAGAACCTACAAACTATGAAGAAGCGGTACAGAAGAAATAATGGGTAGAAGCAATGACTGAAGAATACTAGTCAATAATGAAGAATGGTGTATGGGATATAGTTCCCAAACCAGAAGGGAAGAGTATAGTATCCTCCAAATGGATATACAAAATAAACCATGAAGCTGACGGAAGTATCAAGAAGTATAAATCAATATTTGTGGCCAAAGGTTTATCTCAGAAAGAGGGAATTGATTATGAAGAGACATTTGCCCCAGTAGCACGATATACTTCGATTAGAGATATCATGGCACTTGCATCCATGATGAAGTGGGACTTACACTAGATGGATGTGAAAACATCTTTTCTGAATGATGTGATCAAAGAAGAAGTATACATAGAACAACCATAAGGATTTGAAGCTGAAGATAGACATACTCACGTATGCAAGTTGAAGAAGGCCTTGTATGGTCTTAAAAAGATCCTCGATCTTGGTATGAAAGGATAGATAGTTTCCTGTCAAGGATGGGCTTTACCAAGAGTAAAGATAATCCTAACCTTTACCTTAAGGTTGTAGAAGATGAACCTGTCATCCTACTACTATATGTGGATGACTTATTATTGTCAGGGAATGAGAAACAGATAATGGAAAGTAAGAAGAAACTAGCAGAAGAATTTGAGATGAAAGACCTTGGGTTAATGCACTGTTTCCTAGGTCTAGAAGTATGGCAAAGTTTAGAAGGAATATTTCTTAATGAGGGAAAGTATGCAGTAGAGATATTGAAAAGATTCAATATGTTGGAATGCAAAGCCTTGACCACACCCATGGATTCCAACTTGAAGTTGTTAACTGATGACTCATTAGAGTTAGTGGATGTGACTCATTACAGACAGATCATTGGGTCATTGATGTACTTAAAAAATACCAGACCAGACATTTGTTTTGGTGTGAACACCTTAAGTCAATATCTAGTTCAACCTATATGGGCTCACTTAGTAGCTGCAAAACATGTGATGAGATACTTGAAAGGGACTATAGACTTTGGTCTATACTATGATAATAGCCATGAGTATAGATTGTATGGTTATACAGATGCAGATTGGGTTGGAAGTATCTCAGAAATAAAAAGCACATCGGGTGGATGTTATAGTCTGGGATCAACTATGATTTTATGGTTTAGTAGAAAGAAATCCAATGTTGCTCTAAGCACATTCGAAGCAGAATATATAGCAGCTTGATTTGCTAGTTGTGAAGCCATATGGCTTTGAAAGCTGATGTCAAGATTATTCAACCTATATTTGGACACTACCGTGATTCTATGTGACAACCAAAGTTGTATAAAGATGATAGAGAACCCTGTGTTCCATGATAGATTAAAGCACATAGAAACCAGGTATTTCTACATTCGAGATATGATGCAGAAAGGAGCCATAAATATCTATTATGTGAGTATTGATGAACAAGTCACTGATGTGTTGACAAGGCCTCTGTCTCGAGTAAAGTTCAAACACTTTCGAGACAAGATTGGTGTGGTTCGAAAAGACCTTCCCCGAAAGGGGGAGTAGTGATGTTGAAGTGGGATTGTATCATCCTTGGTCACTTGCCCTAAAGTGATCTGGGGACCTTGGTCCTCGAGAATGAAGAGGGATTGTATCATCCCAGGACATATGACCAGAAGTGATTTAGTGACCTTGGTCATCGAGAATGTGGTAGGATTGTATCATCCTTGAACCTCAGTTCAGAATGGATCTGGTAACTTCGGTACTCGAGAACATGGTAGGATTAATCATCCTCAGACTTGATCCCATAATTCCAAAAGGAAGGATCAACTTGATCTCGTAATTCCGAAAGGAAGGATCGTCTTGATCCCGTAATTCCAAAAGGAAGGATCGTCTTAAATGTTGATGTAAGAGGACTTGATCCCGTAATTTTGAAAGGAAGGATCAACTTGATCTTTTAATTCCGAAAGGAAGGATCGTCTTGATCCCATAATTCTGAAAGGAAGGGTCATCTTAAATGTTGATGTAAGAGGACTTGATCCCATAATTCTGAAAGGAAGGATTGACTTGATCCTGTAATTCTGAAAGGAAGGATCGTCTTGATCCCATAATTCCAAAAGGAAGGATCATCTTAAATATTGATGTAAGTGGACGTGATCCTGTAATTCCAAAAGGAAGGATTGTCTAGGATGTTGGTAGCTCCGCAAAGACTTGATCCCATAATTACGAAAGGAAGGATCGTCTAAGTACCACAGATGTTTTATCCATGACCCCGTAATTCTGAACGGAAGGATCATGTTGGTTGTTGCTGATGATGATGATGATGATTTTTTGATGATGATGTTTCTCATCAAAAGATCATAGTGTGATGATGATGATGTTTCTGATCGAAAGATCAGAGTGTGATGATGATGATGTTTCTGATCAAAAGATCAGAGTGTGATGATGATGATGTTTCTGATCGAAAGATCATGATGATGATGTTGCTGCTGATTGAAAGGTCAAAGTGCTAAAGATGCTACTGATCGAAAGGTCAAAGTGCTGAATACGTTGCTGATCAAAAGGCCAAAGTACTGAATTTGTTGCTGATCGAAAGGTCAAAGTGCTGAAGATGTTGTTGTTGATCGAAAGGTCAAAGTGCTGAATATGTTGATGCTGATCGAAAGGTCAAAGAGTTGTTGTCATTAAAGATTGAATATGAAGACTATATGATGTTGAAAATATTCCAATGATTTATAGATGTGTTTCCCTGATGATGTTAATGATGTCCTCTCTCTCTCTCCTGCTATTGTTTTTGTTGATGTTGTTGTAGAATACCCTTCTCGTTAAGGGGGAGTGTTGAAATATTGTAACTTCAAAGAATATTATATATGTATCTTTTTGTGGTCCCCGATGGTACTACCAGGAGAACCACTTGTATTACTTTGTACCCCGATGCTTCTAATCGAAAGAACTAATAAGAGTCATGAGGTAGTCCCCTCTAATTGTAAAGGTGGGTCATTAGCACCCCAGTGTGGTTACTTGAGCCTACATGTGTAACTCGATCCTACATGATTAACTCGAGCCTACATGTTGGATTTAATTATTGAAGTGAATGGATGAATATAAATAGAGGTGTGGTGCTCCTCATTTTATACACACACACTCACTTGTGTAGCGCATTAGTGGAGAAGAGAGAAGTAGCTAGAGAAGGAGGAGAATCAGTCTTTGATCTCCCTTTTGGTTTTACCTTTTATCTTTTGGGGAATCTATATTGAGGAATCTTTTGTTGGGTTTTTTCTCTTCAGGGTTTTCCCAGGATAAATCTGTATTGTTCTTGTGATACTGTTTCTTTCAATGATCCTATTTATATGCTTTTGTTATAAAAATGAAATCTAATACTGATGTTTTACTTAAGAATATGAAATTTAACATCATGTCCCATAGTTGAGGGAGAGAACTAAATGGTAATGTTATGCTATTGAATTGACTATCTAGCCGAATCCATTGGAGAGCACAAGAGAGCAAGTTGAAGCTATCAGGGATGAGGTGTTTTTCTTATGGAGGAGTTTGTCAACACTAAGGTAATCATTGTAAGCTTCTTCATTGATTTCTTAATGCAAAGTTGGTTTCCCTCCCACATATCTATTGCACTGATCTTCCATGTATATGTTATTGGATTCCTTAGTCACTCATATGGATGTATAAATACTGTTCTGGTAGCTTTGATGTTCTTATTTGTTTGACATGTTCTGTAGGTACACAGGTTTGTCATCAAAGCATTATTCCAGGTGTTTACAACATTTAGGGAAGGTCTTCATCCTTTGTCGTTCACTTATTTGTTCCGGATCTGAACCATTCAGACTAGAGGAACAACTTCTGTCTACAGAAGGTGCAATATACCTGACAACAGTATTCAATTAACAAAAAACCCCAAAAAGGTGTAAATGAGATACCTTGCTCATGTGACAAAAGGTAAATCAGTGAAACAAGTCGCTCTATTAAGGTCAAGCTAAAAGAACAGATCACAGACATTCATCATAATCGAATTAAGAATTTTTCCGTTGTTGAACATATCCACAACACTAATGACCATATTTGCATCGAGAACACAAAGGTTTTGGAAACCATCCCTCACTATTATAAAAGAAAAATTAGGGAGTCTATTGAGATTGAGAAACATGCAAACAATCAAAACTGGGATGATGGTCTAAAGTTAAAAGAAGCTTGGAAACCTGTTGTCCATGGCATCAAAATTAACCCTACCTCTCGAATTCAATATCAATGAGTAAGGTCGACCTTAGTCATTGGTAAAAATTCTCAATGAGTGCATTGTATATATATATATATATATATATATCATCTCATTAAGAGAGGATTCATTTGATCTTAAACTCTCCTCATGATGAACCCAGTTTAGGGTTTGAAAAGACATTGAGAGAAAAAACATACTGCAGATTTCCATATTTTATTAATTATAAAACTACGTAAAGAAATGGTAAACCAAATTATGGCTCTCCATGGAAGGGAGTGCTACAGGAAACCAGGATCTTTGAAAATATTAGGGTTAAAATAGCACGTCGCGCAACTGATCTAACATTTTTAAAAAGATGTCGTGACAATAAGGTGATCCTAAGCTTTGATTTGATAAAACACCAGTTGAAATACAAACATTCGCATGCCTTCACAGATTTGAGCCTCATGCTGATCAGAGGAGAGATAAAATGGGTAAGACATGAGTTTAACATCTTGTCTAAAAAATATTTCGAATTACACATGTCACTTGCTAAGGATCTGCACATTTATCTTTGGTTGAAATTGGAATCCAGCACAACATTGAAGGTAGAGCGAGCTTTTGTAAATGCTTCTAAGATCCAATCTTCCAAGTTTGAACACTTGGCTCAGTGACCTATCTCCAATAGCATTAGTAATTGCATGGTTAATCTCATAGATGTAAACTTCTATGATGCTACAATGAACCTTTTGCAAAAAGGTCTAAATTTTTCTATTGCACCAAAGAAAATTCTGGTGGAGGAAATCATATGTTGTGTTGAAGACACTATTAAAGACTTACCGGAAGACAGTGATGAAGATATCCAACAAGAGTGTGCCATTGCACTAAAAAACGCCAGGCATCCCAAATGGAACATAACAAAGGATGAAGCCGTTGCCACAAAATGCTAAGAGATAGGAAACATATTATCGTTCTTAAAGCATACAAAGGAAATGAAACTGTGATTATGATGGTCGAGGAGTACAACCGAAATATGAATGAGCACTTGGAGAGTGGCAGCTATAGGAGAGTACATAAGGATCATTTTAACAAATTCATAAAAATGTCTCCCTAGCCATAAAAAAATTCTCCCTCGATGAATTTATGAAGAAGTGGCTCACCCCAAAGGATGCACTAAGGCCTCGTATTTATGGCTTACCTAAGATACAAAAAATATGCATCCCTCTAAGACCTATTGTTAACACAATAGGGTATCCCACTTATTCGTTAGCAAGATATATATTAGGGGTACTTAAGCCTCTCGTAGGAAACAATCTTTCTTTTATTAGAGACTCTACACATCTTGTGGATATGCAAAAGGGTTGGAAGAAAAAAGAGAATGATACTCTCATCAACTACAATGTTGCATCTCTTTTCACTAGGATTCCAAATAATGAAGCTATTGAGGTCATTAAAGAAGTCTCGAACAAATAAATTTCTAGCATTGTAGAGATATGTCTTAGGTCAACTTTCTTGACCTTGAGGGGAAGTATATATGAACAAACACAAAGGAATCACTATGGGCTCGCCTCTCTCACCAGTTGTCTCCAACCTCTTTATGAAGAATCTAGAAAGGCAGGCAATTAACTCATCTTCTCTTAAACCAAAATGGTGTCTCAGATATGTGGATGATGTATACGGTGATTGGACACACAGAGAGGAAAAATTGGTGGAATTCACAAAACATCTAAACAACCAATCTGAGAGCATCAAATTTACCATAGATAAGGAAGAGAATAATTGCATTAACTTTTTAGATGTACTGACCACAAAAATCCAAGATGGATCCTTAGCCCATCAAGTGTATAGAAATAAAACTCACACACATAGATACTTACACGCAGAGTCACATCACCATCTAGCCCAGAATATTGGGATAATCAAAACGTTAGCTACTCGTGCTTTAAGAATATGCGATAAAGACCACTTAGAAGGAGAATTTGAACATGTAAAAAAGGTCTTTATAAGAAATGGATACAATGGAAAAAACATTAATGAAACATTTAAAAAAGTGAGTAGGGTTAAAACAAATATTCAGAAAAAATACAATTGTGTTCCTAAGATTACTCTTCCCTACATACATGGTACTACTGACAAAATTGCTATTATCCTAAGGAAGAGAAACATAAGTGTTTCTTTCTCCCCTCCTAACTCCCTAAGAAACTTTCTAGACACTGCTAAGGATCCTATTGACAAAAAGCTCCAAAAAGGTGTATATGAGATACCCTACTCATGTGACAAGAGGTACATCAATGAAACAGGTTTCTCTATTAATGTCAAGCTAAAAGAACACATCACTGACATTCATCTAATCGGATTAAGAATTTTGTCGTTGCTGAGAATTGTCACAACACAAATCACCATATTTGCATCGAGAACACGAAGGTTTTGGAAACCATCCCTCACTATTATAAAACAAAAATTAGGTAATCTCTTGAGATTGAGAAACATGCGAACAATCTAAACCGGGATGATGGTCTAAAGTTAAAATAATCTTGGAAAATTGTTGTCCATGCCATCAAAATTAACCCTACCTCTCAAATTCAGTATCAATGGGTAAGGCCAACCTTAATCATTGGTAAAAAATCGCAATGACTACATTGTATATATATATTAGCTCATTAATAGAAGAGTCGTGTAATACCCTGGTTTTGATCCCATGATATTAAATTGCATATGATGTAAATATTGTATTAAATCATGGTGTGGAGCTCAAGGCAAAGGCCCCACCATGGATTTAGTGTCCTATGTATTGACGATTAAAATCGATGTCGATGGTTTATGTGCTTTCTAGGTGCAATGTGTTTGAGACACCATGTAAAATGATACATTAATAAAAATACCACGACTATCTACATGCTGCAACGTTAAAGAGACGGGGACATGGTTTCATAAGGAATAGAGAGGGGGAATTATTCAAAACTTTGATCCTATGGGAAAAAAGGCAAATGTCAAAGGGAAAACCCATCAATTTGTCAACCACACTTTTTGTCTTTTATGCCCAGTCATCTAAAATTGGTGAAGGAATTTATTGCCTTGGAATGGGAAAGGTACGAGGGTCAATTTTTGGAAAACGTTTTCTTGGCTTCTTGGGCAAGTAAATGCTAGAAAATTCCTTCTGAAGCCATTATTCACCCATGTGTTTTCTTCCTCACACAGCTGGAGATAGCTGGGGCATTCTCCCTCACGTTTTTGTGGTTTTCCTTCATTTTTCCCATGGATGGGAATTTGATTTAGGCAATTCTCAGTGATTGGGATCCTCCATGGGCATTTTTGCTGTGGATTTCCTCATTTCCGTAGCTAGGAAATTCGATTTTCATTTTGTACAGTGAATGTGCAGTAGTGATTCACGTTTTGGGGGTTTCAAGAGGTCGTTTTTGGTCTTCCTCAGGAAGATGAGCTTGTTGGGAATTTCCCCCATGATTTCCTGAGGTTTTCCTCATTTTCCCATGCCCATAAATTATTTTTTTTGTTTCTCAGCGGTTAGGAAACCAAGATCTCCTGATTTGGGTGTGAATGATGGTCATTTTTGCTTTGGAAATGCTCAGGGACATTTTCTGATTTTATACTTCGACTTGGGGGTTTGTGGTTGTCGAATGCACTCCCCAACGTGCAATAATTAATTTTCTAAAAACGTATTTTACCTTGCAGGGTTTTTTCCCCTCAGCCATTCTGTTTTGATTTCCCATGTATGTTTTGATGATACCCATCTGTTAAATGGTTGTCCGTGCTTGATTAGCAGGTTGGATTGGTTGGGTAAGTCCAAGGATATATCTATTAATGGATGGACTATGTGTTGAGGTAAATTTGCTTGGTTGAGTAAGTCCAAGGGACCCATGTGTCACTGGTTAGTTTCCCTAATAGCCTGAAAAACCCAATTACTTATTGGCTTGGTTGGACAGTCTATGAAACCCAACAGTACGTTGGCTTGACTGTGGATGTATGGTTTTGGCTATGAGTGAGCTTGTTACTCTCTCATGCCATGTGGAATCATGCCCATCTCGGGGGTGGCAATGACGTTGAGAGAATGATGAGCACACTGGCCTACGGTGCTAGTTGCGGGACAAGCTTATTTCAAGATATGTATTCTTTTGTATTTTATCTCTACATTTGTACTTTCTTATGAATTATTATGAATGGGTTGAATGCTTGAATGGATGTTATTGCTTCCGCTGTATATTGCATTTTTTACACTTAATGCATGTTAATGATTTATGCATCTGTTATGTTTTTAATCAAATTCATGTTTATGTTTTTATGTTCATGGGGATATTTTTCCCATTGACAACAACAGTGTGTTGGTCACGTCCTCTCCATCGTCGGGATGAGGGGTGGGGATGTGACAAGTTGTTGATGAACCATCCAATTTAGGATTTGAATTGACGCTGAGAGAAAAAACATACCGCATATTTCCAAATTTTATTAATCATAAAACTACGTAAAGAAATGATAAACCTTAAAGTATTGTAAATATTTCTTCAAGGCTTCGACTTCTAACAATTATTCCATAAACTTTTGATGTGCAGGGTCTTCTTGTTCATTTAATCCTTCAATATCTAAGGGTTTTAAACAAGTACCTATTTAAAATTTATAAACTTTATGTCTACCTTTATCTTTGCAAGCTTCTTTGGGCAAATTTCGTGTATGCCTCAATTCTTCTTGAATTTCTTCAAGGGTTTGATCTGTTGTATGATATTATTCATCTGCAACCTGTAGATATTCATTTCTGAAGGAATCCTATATGATAGTTACAACATCCTTTTGAAATTTTGGATTAAGGATGGCCTTCATATCCATTCTTAGTTTGTTCTTTGTTCTGGTTTTTTCGTCTCCAATTTTTTCCCAAATTTTCTGCAACATGGGTTTCATCATTTTTTGAATTAGATGAAAATTCTTGGATCATAGAATTTTTCCCAACATCCCTGGGAGTATCTATACTAATGATCTCTTCCTTTCTAAACTCAATAATCAATTTCTTATGTACCTCTGTTCTGGAAATTTCTGACACAGACCCATTTACAACATCAAATTATTTTATTAATTGTTCATTTCCGTGTTCATCCTTTCTCTTCTATCTTTTTGAATCCATGTGTTTCTTCTCTATTTCTTTACCATCCTTATGCATCTGGGATTCTGGCAAAAAACTAGACCAAAATAGAAAATTTTGCTAGGATCTATCCATCTTCTTTAATTTAGTGGTTATTAATAACTTGATTAGGATGTGATGAAACACATAGTGGTTGGCATGGACAGGCTGATATTTTACCCTTGTGGCCATTTTTTCTATTCTTTCAAATATATAATAAAGCATATTTAACCTAGATTCACCATTCAAATGCAATATAAACCTCAAATGATACCTGAACACTGTTGCAAATCAGCCTTCACAGATTATTTATCGTTGGATAATGGTTAGCATATCCCTCCATTCTGCTTCTACATTATTCAAATGAATTCGTTTACCCCAATTAAGCTTCTAAAAACCAAGCAACAAGAAAATACTTAGTCCAAACTCAAATAAATTTATTTTAAAACATCTCTTGCCTTCAAGGGTTATGCTCATTGCTTCTGCAATTGTGGCTTCATTTACTTTGAAGCTTAGGGTTTGAAAAATGACAGAAGAATCCTTGCAATTCCTCACGAAGGCGCTTATTACATAAATATTGTGACCTCTTATCGTTTCATAGTATTAAAACCAAATTTCTCTTTGCATTGTAATGACCCAATTCAAAAATTCCCAACAAAGGAAGAATTTGGGGAAAAATTGTCTTGACTAGTCTTAACTCTAGGAGATTCGAATGGAAAAAGAAGGTATCTAATTTAGTATAGATTGATATGGTGAATATTAGTAAAAATAAATGGAATCTATTATCAATTTATTACAGTTTATATAAATCTACAACTGAACTTGGGAACATTGGAAAAAATGGTAAAATTACTAGTGTGGTGCAATTCCCCCTAGGGTGTGAGGAGAAATGGCTCTCCAAGTCCTATGCGACCCTACAAACTTGTAAAAAAGAGTATTGGGAATGATATTGTACTTAATTTACTATAATTTTGTGTGTTTAGGAGTTCTTTAACATATATGTAAAGCTTCATATTCGAATTCATAAATTCAATGATATTTGCTTAAGGGAAATGACACACAATAACTTAACTTTGACTCATAAATTGTATATGTAACGGTTCAGAACAGAGAGTAAGGAATGTACAGAATTAAAATAATATCAATATCTCACTAAAAACATATAAAATCAAAGAAAATTCACAACACAAATCAGATATACAGCTCCATTGAAATGGTAAACCAACACATGGAAAGTAGTCACACCATAGCTTGGAAATGTGGACATTTGGATATGTATTTATTCTAATTTAGACTTAAAAATAGGATGGGTGGCATATTAAAAATCCTTAAATCATTCACCCATGCTTGGGAATCAACTGTACTGAACAAGGCACAACCACCATTTACACAAGTGCTCCATCATAGAGAAATATAGAAATATTGAAGTAGGGACTGAGAGAATGGGAGGAAATATGGGTCACGAACTGTAGAAGACTCATATATGAAATAAAAAAATACATTAATATCCAAATTATAGTTCATATTTTCCTCTCCAACAACCAACTTGGATGAGAATCTCACTCTCTCGAAATTGGCTCACTAGCAAGGCAAGTGAGCACTCACCGTGCAATGGACAAGCAACTGCTTTCCAAAATGCCAAAGGAAAATTATCAAATGATCAAAATCCATTATAATTCCTCATGAAATATTTTTATAACCATACTAAGTTCCTCCAAGGTCGAATTCCCTCCCACATTCTTCCTCCAACTCATCCATGGTGTTTAGTAACCTCCATGACTCATGTCCTTCTCGTCAACCCTTCATCTTCCTCCAAACGTGAATTGATGCCACCTAACCCCAAGTGCACCCTCTTGTAGGAATTTTTTGTCCCTGACATGTCATATTTTCATAGGTATTAAATTAGGTCTGCAATCAGGTCTTATTTTTCATAGAATCTTCCATGATTATTGTCATAAAACATAGGGAATCTCTCTCCAAGTGGCACCTAGTTTCTTCCTAACCTATTCCTTTTCCATGGGGAGTTATTCCTATTCACTTATTAAAATAATTGGGACAATGATATATTACTTGAAACCTCTTCACCTTCCAATAATGTTCCATTACACATAATTTTGAATTTGGGGTTAAGTCATGACATGTGTAAGGAAGAATCTAGCCACCCAAGGTCTCCATGAACCTCCAACTGTCCTTCTGAAGCAATGCCACTTTATTTTATCCATATTTATTATTTTTATGACCAAAATTAATGTATAAATGACAAAATAAGTTTCTCTTGGGTCCCATAGCTCCCTTATTTCAATATTTAATGTATCCTCCCCAACCTAGGGACCTAGTAGTCTCATTGGAATGGGTACATGACAGTCCTCCCCACTCAATATTACTTGTCCTCAAAAAATTCCAAGTTTATATGCTGCAAAAATATTTCCTCTTCCCAAGTGGCTTCCTCACTAGGAAAATCCTTCCATTGTACAAAGTATTCTTTTATTGTTCTGCTCCTTAACCTTATTTCCCTTGTTTTCAATATTTTGTATGGAATGAGAAAAAATTGTCCTTCATCATCCAAAGGAGGTAATGTATATGAAACTGAGATATGCTGACCTATAACATTATTTATACATGATATATATAATACATTGTGAATTCTACTTCCTATGGGAAGCTCAAATTAATAGGCCACTTCTCCAATCTTTCGGATCACTTTGTAGGGACCATAAAACCTTGGTATGAGTTTTCCTAAATCTTTACTATTTATGGTGGTTTTTTTGTATGTATGCAACCTCAAATATACCAATTCATTCACTTGTAAGTGTCTCTCCACTCTATGTTGGTATGTATATTGTTCTTGCTTATTTTGGGAAACTTGCAAGTTATCTTTCAAAACCTTCAAAATTTCTTGACTTTCTTGAATCTAATCCTTAGCCTTTGGAGCTCTTCTATCATGTGTTCAATAAAAGTGGATAAATCATAAGTTTAAATTTATTTGAAAGGATACATTCCAATAGACATATGAAAAGTAGTATTGTAACAAAACTCACCCAAATGCAACAATTTTATCCATGCTTTTTTCTTCCCACTAACATAGTTCCTCAAGTATAATTCCAACCATTGATTCAATCTCTATGTTTGGCCATCAATTTGTGGATGATATCTTGTGATAGGTTTCAAATTTGTCCCCACCATTTTGAAGAGTTCTTTCCAAAATTCACTAAAAAATATCTTATCTTTGTCACTAACAATGCTCTTAGGAAGCCCATGCAATCTGAAAACTTCTTTAAAGAATAGTTCAGCCGCTTGTGTAGCAGTGAAAGTGCTAGTAATGTTAAAAAAATGAGAAAATTTAGTGATCCTATCCACCACTACAATTATGCAATCCTTACCAAGTACCTTGGGAAAACCAGTGATGAAGTCCATGGAAATGCTCTCCCATTTTTGTTTTGGAATAGGAAAGGGGTGTAAGAGTCTAGCTGGATGAGTGTGCTACACTTTATTTTGCTGAAATGTGGGGCATTATTTAAAATATTTTAGAACATTAGCATTCAATCCTTTCCATGAGACTCTTTCCCTCAACATTTGGTATGTTTTGAAGAAACCGGGGTGACCTGTTAGAGGAGAATCATGAGCTTTCTTTAAAACTTTCTCCTTAAAACTCAAACTAGGGACCAAATAGATTCTATATTTGTAGTAGATGATTCCTTCCAACACCTTATACCCATCATCATGGTTAGTCCCATCAAAAATTTTACAAGAACACTTACCCTTGGCATACTCTACTTCTAATATGGATTTCCAATTTTATGCTACATCCATTAGAGCAATATAAGGTCTTTTGATAAGGCATATTCTACCACATTACTCTTTCACTTCACATATTCAATATAAAATCCAAATGCTTGAATCCTACTCACCCACTTTTGTTTCCTTTCATTTAGATCCTTTTGAGTGAGGAAGTACCTTAGGCTGTTATGGTCAGTTTTGACCACAAATTTGTTTCCCACCAAGTATTGCCTAAACTTGATCAAAGAATGTATGATGGATAACATTTATTTATCATAAATGGATTAAATATTCTCATGTGGTTGTATATTCCTACTCTCAAAATATATCGGGTGTTTTCCTTGTTTTAGGACTACTCCAATGCCCTCTCCTGATGCATCACATTCCAGACAAATGGTTTAGAAAAATCAGGAAATGCTAGAATATGACAGTTTCTTATTACCTCTTTCATTCTTTGGAAATATTTTTCAGCCCCTTCATTCCTTTAGAAAGCATCTTTCTTTGTCAAATCAGTGAGAGGTGAAGTGATTTGGGAGAACCCCTTCACAAAGTTTCTATAGTAGGTACAAATTCCAATGAATCCTCTCAATTCAGTGAGATTTTTGGGACAAGGCCATTATATATTGGATTTATTTTCTCCATATCCAACTTCAAAAAATTTGACAAATTATATGTCCAAGATACAAGAGTGTTGTCAAACCAAACTCACATTTTAACATCTTAGCAAATAAAGATTGATCATGCAGATTTTTGAATACCCTTTATAGATGATGCAAATGTTTCTTCCATGTTTTACTGTATACAAGAATGTCATCAAAGAAAACTAGTACAAAATTTTGAATTTGTTTGTGGAAGATAATGTTCATGCATGATTGGAATGTGGCAGGATAATTTTTCAAGCCAAAGGGAATGGAAACAAGCTCAAAGTGACCATAGTGGTATCTAAAAGTAGTCTTGGCATATCTTCTTCCCTCATTCGAATTTGATGATAACCAGATCTAAGGTCAATACTTCAGAATAAATTGGCTCCATGGATCTCATCCATGAGCTCATAAATACTTGGGATGGAAGAACTAGTCTTCACTGTATTGTTATTCAAAGCACTAAAATCAATGCACATCCTCAAAGTTCCATCATTTTTCTTTACCATAACAACTGAAGAAGCATATGGGTTGGAACTAGTCCTTATGAAACCCAACTACAAGATTTATTTTATGGCCTCCTCAATATCATCTCAAATCCTTTTGGGGTGTCTATAGGGATGCACTTTTATATGTTGTGTTCCTATCTATAACTCAATGATATCCTCCACCCCTCTTTTAGGTGGTGTTAATGGGGGAAGGTCTCCAAAACATCTCTCATACTTACTAAATAATTGTTATATCTCCTTAGGATTCTTGGAAACCTTCAAGTGAGGTTTATAAGATGTAATTAAACATTCAACATCACATTCTATGTCACCATGCCTCAATATAGACCTCATACTATGAGAGGACACCACTTGATTTGGGTAAGTGTGCATTCCCATCAACAAGATGGGTTTCCCTTCTGAATTTTTAAACCTGATTTCAGGGACTTGATAGTTCACTGTATGATACCCTAAACAATACAACCATTGTAATCCCAAAACCACATTTGTATCAACCACATTCACTAGATAAAAAATTTCAATGATAGTATGATTTCCTATAGTAACTTGAAGCTTTGGAATCCATTTAGTGCAGTACATAGAATTTCTTACCTGGAATGATGACTGTGATACCATAGAAAATTTCATCTTGTAACTTTATCCTCTCCACCAAGGTTGTATCAATGAATTCATGAGTGGCTCCACCATCCACTAGAATCGTGACCTTTTGGCCTTGTATGTTACCCTTGAGCCTCAAGGTGTGGAAGCTAGGAACACCTAAGAGTAATATAATTTTTCATGTCTCATGAGTGGGTTATTATTATTCTATTGTTTCATACCCATATTCTTGGGTTGAAATTTGTGCTTCCCCCTCCTCCTCCCCCTCTTCATCATATTCAGAGAAAACTTCAATGTAGTGTGCCTTCCCCTTTGCACACCTATGTCCCGGAACCCAAGGTTGTTGGCATGTGAAACATAGACTCTTTCTTCTAAGTTATTCTTTGCTTAGACCTCCTTTATTTTCTCTTGTGAAGGAGTCCTTTTTCCATGGTTTATTGCCTTCCTTTAACTTGGGAGGGAAATTATTCTTGAGGGGGTATTTGGTCCTTGGAAACTCATTATGCAAATCTCTTGTCAAATTCATGGCATCCTTCAATGTAGTTGGCTTGTGGGATTTCACAAGCCCTCTCAAAGGTTCTATCAATCCTTTTGTAAATAGTAAAACCAACCTATCCATAGATACATCATGTTGGCATGACCCACCAACAAAGCCTCATCAACAAGGGTTCCTACTCTGTCGACGTTCAACTAGTGCGATATCCCTGAGCACCAACCCAAACAGGGTTGAACTTTCCTGGAAACACCCATACAGAAGATGAAGTCTCACTCGAGATGTCGAGGGAGAGCTGTCGGAACCAAGTTTATGGCAGTAAGAAGGGAGGCCATGGCATCAATGACTTATGAAATAACCAACAGATACTAAATAGACCATTTTGTCAGAATCGCATCACAGATCTATAGGAATAACTAGTAGATCACTAATAGATTGAATTACTTCATTCATTGTAGCAGTCACATTCATTTATATAAGAGATACAGTAAACATCCATAATTGTCATTGCATATCATAAAGACATAAAAGAAAACAAGAAACCAAAACATTTTAGAACAACATCCATCATGTCATATTACTTCTATTCAATAGATTCACATCATGCAGTACTTCTCCACAACAGGAGACTAAGAGCCGATCGATACAAACACATCCAAAAGACCAGTCATAATAGATGTAGATGCCAAAATATTTCCAACCCCAAAATACAAGTTATCTTCCAAATTCTCTCCAAAGTGATATATTTACTATTGCAACTATAGATCTATATAAGGCTTGCACCTTTACATCCAAGGTCCAATTGTAACTAACTTATAACAAACTAGTAACCTATATCCACAAAATGTGGTCAATTGGTACAAAATTGCATAAAGAATTCCAAAAATGGTTATTCTTTCACCTATCACACTGTTGTGGTCCTTCGCGATGGCCTGTGAGCTTGCACCACCTCCACGAGGTTGTGCAACTCAGTTACCCAATACCCCTGCCAACAGGCCCCCAACACAGTTTCGTGGCTCATCCTTGAGCCATGTTAGGTCGATAGGGTGTACTCTGTCGTCTTGGTCTTGAAGTCCTTGAACTGGTGCGAGATCTCTCGAACCTGGAGTTGAACACGTTCAACTATGTCCCGATAATTTAGCATGTCTTACTTCAGTGGGTGCTCCTCCCTGGCCTTGTGATCCACCATATTCCTACCTTCTTATACTTCTTGTGGCGCAACAACTGCTTCCATAGCCAACTTCCTACTAATGTCTTGGAATTCATCGAGCTGGGTACTGCACTTGCGCTGATGTTCTTTGGCTTGGGCGGCTCGCTACTGCAGGTCCTTCAACTCTTTAGAGCACGTAATCTATACCATGAGAGGCATTGTGTGCAATGACATCTTCAGCATTGTTAACTGAGTTTTAGCTTCTTGCACTTGCTTGGACAACTGTTCCAGTTGGTCATCCTGAATGACACTCTACCAGAACTATGTCATTTCATCTGCGATAGTCTTTGCCTCTTGTTCCATAGCTTCAAACTGGGCCACAAACTCCTTGATCATATTCTTTCATTCGGCAATCTGTTCCAACAGCATGTCAGGGTAAACAAGAGAATTCAGCAGGTTGTTAGTTAACTGGAGCTGGGAAAGCACCTCCCCAAGTCGCTTGGATTTGGTGATGACAATGAGTTCTTCCATGCTCTCATAGATGTGTTTATAGGCCTCATCAACCACTTTATCAACCTCACCGCAACTAGCACAGAGCTACGCTTTCTCGACAATGAGGCGGTCTGGCTCCTTCTTTAACTCAGTGATTTCTTCGGTGGCTTTTCGTTGCAGCTCTTCCTGTGTTTTCTTCAATGCGATAATATCCCATTCCTTTTCTTCTACCAGCTTCTAGTTGATCTTTCGCAGTTCTTTATATTCCTCCTACAACTTCTTCGTGGCGTCCTATGACTATACGTACCCATCACTAAGCTCCTTCTTCCTGTCAGCCAACTCTTGGTCAACACCCTACTATAGCTGCACTAAGACTTGGGTAGGTAATATATTGAGATTAACAGCAATGCTCAGCAAAAATTTTAGCAGTGAGTTCACTTCTGTACTTCCCACATCAATTGCATTTGGGGTAAATTGACCCTTCCTAGCCCGCGGATCGATGCTAATCGTCAGGAAATCCTGCATCATAGCCTTATATGGTGTCGCTTTCGAAACAAAATAAAAAATAGAATCTAGCTTAACACTTACCGTGGTGAACCCTTCTTGACTGGACATGCACATAGCTTTCCCCGCAACATCAGTTGCATTGATGAAAGCCTTGATAAGTCGTTGTAGTTGTTTCACCATGACTGAGTGGGAGTTGCTATTGGTGTAGAAATCCATGTGTATTTTAGTGCGTAACTCCTCCAACATATATCAAGATTCTAGATCAGATTCCGTTGAGGACTCTCCATTGGAGGCATGGAGATATTTCCTTGCTTGGACTGGGTCATTAGGGGCATCTGCTGGTGGTCCTATAGAGATCTCCTCCACGCTCATAGATTCACGCCAGTCAGCTGGCCAATATTGAACGATAGCCTCCAATTTTGCATCGGTGATTTTGTAGGCCATAGGAATCCATTGTTTGTCAGGATCCCGATGCGCCTGGATATAAATAGAATGAGGCTTGATAGCAAATCGAATGATCCTATGATATTGGGATGTGTCGACATTGGATAATTAGGGAACCTTGATGGCCAGGGCCTGTAGCGCTTCCCAATATACCCAAAAATGGATCACACAGTCATGCTGTCGACTGGGTTTCACAACCCACCATAAGTTTTGATAGCGTGCACTTTTGCACACCTTTTCCACAGTGACTGACATCGAATGGTAGTCCTCTAGCTCCATCCATGTGACTAAAGCATTGAGAATTAACAACCAACTATAGGAAAAACTGCTTTCCCTGGACTTAGTAGCAACATCATCTTCTAACAACTGGTTTAATAGAAATAGGGACCAGTTCATCTGCACCCCTTCGGTGCATTTTTTTGCACATGCAACCACACCCGAATCGCATTGGACAAGCCGATTCTTCCAAATGATCTTGTTGGCCAAAATGCATGCCCCAATACACACTGATCGCTTAGAAATACTATCAATGCGATATGCCCATCGATCACGTTGCAATCCAAATCTCTCCTTCAGCTACTGGGCAAGCTTCTTGTCATTATCCGACCCTCTGAAATACTGCGTTGGATCTTCGCCAAATTTTGGTAACCCCGTAATGTCGACAATTAGTTCCACCATGACCAGAATACGGTTGTCCAACCAGAGCATCCCACCATGAAAGCATGCCAATAGTTGTTTGTTGTAGGCATTTGATTTGTTCAATCTCCCAAAATGAGGCATGTTAATGAGCCCCAACAACCCATACTTGTCCAATCCCTGCTCCCATGGGTGAGGAATCCGTTGAATAGGTGCGTAAGGTACTGTCGGCAGCAACTGGTAAAGCTCCTCTAATACATCCTTTATTAACAGTAAGTCATGGTCTTCATACTTCATATTGACCAAGACGGGTATGACGTCCACCAAGAAATTCATCCCTTCTGGTAATGGTGATAACTTCGATGGATACCTTTGATTCTTGGTGATATTCCTCAGCTTCGCCCCCTGCCATGTTGGAGAAACATATCTAGGGATATCATTGATAGAGACACCCCTGGGCATCATAGACTCAACATCTCTCAAGCTTGATGGTCTGGTCTATGTTGTTTCTTCCCCTTGCTCCCTAATAGTCATGCATGTGTATCTCTTCTGCGGCGGTGTGGAACTGGGCTTCTAGGCCTTTCGATTCGCTCTAGGGATTGAAGAGGACCCGATTGGCATGCTCATAACTTCCTCTTAAACCCATGTGGGTCGGATGGGGGATTCCTGCTCTCTCAAAATATCAACTGTGTCAGGAGTGTGCAGTATGTCGCACTCTGTAAGCCTCACAATGCAACCGAAATTTCACTCCTTGCCTATCACACTCAATTCTACTCTTGCACTGAGCTCAACACTTCACTAAACTCAACTGAACACTATCTTGTGCTTGCATCCTATGCATTCTTATAATCGCTTGCTTGATCTGACTCATCATTTCCAAATCTACTATGTTCATCATGACACAATTTGACATTAATAACCCCAAATCCGCCGGTGATTCCATCTTAGTAACAGTTGGATCAGTCATAAATGTGCATCGCTTCATCAAGTGCTACCAACTAACTATATTAACTATCTATAATTATTATTTGTTTCACCACCTCACAGTCTTGCGGCTATCGTTGATGGTCTCCCTCTCAAAAAGTACTAAGTGTTATCCTTGCACAGCTTCTTCCTCTGTGCTCACCTCACTACAATCTACCCATTGTTTTTAACTCTCGCAGTGTCTCAAGCATTGTGTGGCTTATGCCCCATTCTATAGGGATTCAAGTGGCTTCCATTCACAAGTTTGGACAGCACCACACCATCTAATTGCTGTAATTGAATTGCACCCCCAGAATTAATTGAATGAACAATATATGGACCGAACCAGTGCATTTGTAACTTACCGGGATGCTTCATGAACTTAATGTCATATAACAACACCAAGTTTCCCTGTGTAAAATGATTATTATTAATGTGGCAATCATTCCATGCATTTTTTTTATCCTTCTCAACATGCTGATGGAAGCTTGTGACAAATCGGTCCTCTTCTAGTTGGATCAACTGTGTGATGCGATCCTCTAATGCTTCTACATCATCCATGCATGTCGCAGCATCAATCTGTAGACTAGGAACAATGTATTCCATAGGCATGAATACCTCTTTCCCATATACCAATTTGAACAGTGTCTGTCACATCAACCCTTTACAAGTGGTGCGATATGCCCATAGCACTGCTGGAATTTTCAAATCCCAATCAGTGTGATTAGTATTGCATACCTTTGTAAGCACGGTTTCCAATATTTTGCTGAAGGCCTTGACAGTTCCATTTTCCTGCAGATGGTAGTGTGTGCTTTTCTGATGATGCACCTGCAACTCCTTGGTTAGTGCTTTCATGGTTCAATTGATAAAGTGACTTCCCTGGTCACTCATCAATATCCTAGGACATCCAAACCTTGTCACAATATTCTCGAATATGAACTTGGCTGATGTCGCAGCAGTGAAATCCATGACTAGTGCGGCCTTTGCCCATCTTTTCAGATATTTGATTGTTGTAATGATGTACCACGCACTAGTCCTCTTTCCTAGTTGATTAATTGGGCCCACAAATTCCATGGCCCATTTATCAAAAGGTTGTGGATATACCTGTGGCACAAGCGATATCTCATCCCGCTGTGATGGTTTGCCGATGCGCTGACAGACATCACAATTTCGCGCATAATTTTCCACATCATTATGTTAGGTAGGCCACCATAGCCCAATGTGCAGCACCTTATGCATAGTATCCCTGCCTCCATAGTGTCCTCCCATGATTCCTATATGTGCTTCTTCTAGAATGGGTCCTTGCTCATGTGGTAAGATGCACCATCGCAAGATTTCGTCTGGTCCAAGTTTGTATAATTTCCCTGCAATCAACTGGAAATACAAAGCTTTCACTACCAACTACTTCTTCTGATTGGTTGATAGGTCCCTTGGAGTGACTCCAGTTTCCAAGAACTGAATTATTGGAGCATAATGGTTGTCTATGATCTCTACTTGGAATAGCTACACATCAGGAAATCCATCATGAATATTGGTGGGTTCTTCTCCTATCTCAATGCAATACAAATGATCAGGGCCATCATTCAATTGTCATGGCTTCACAATTATCTCAGAGTCAAATTTCTAAAAAAGTAGCAGCCACCGACAGATCTTCCCCCCCAACACAGGCTTATTGACCAGGTATTGCAAAGCAGAATGATCTGTGAACATTTTGAAGTGACCACCCAACATATATTTCCTAAAATTTTGCAGTGCATAAACCATGGCCAAGCCCTCTCTCTTGTTGGTTGTGTAATTTCTTTCTGTAAAAGAAAGATTCCTACTTGCAAATTCGATTGGATGATCCAGGTCGCCCTCGCCTGCCTGTGCAAGTACTACCCCTAGCGAAATAGAAGAGGCATTAGCATGGACATGGAACTCCTTGTTCCAATCAAGGAACTAGGATAGGAACCAATTCCATCTTGGCCTTCAGCATGTCGAAACTCCCCTGACACTCGTGATTCCACTCAAATGCAACATCCTTCTTCATCGGCTTCTCCACAGGGGCCGTAATCGTGGCGTATCCTTTGATGAACTTGCAATAGTACCCCGTGTGTCCCAGTGTCACCCAGAGCATCTTCACATTAGTGGGTGGTGCAAGACTAAGAATAAGTGCAATCTTCTCAGGGTCGACCAAAAACCCTTGCTTGCACACAATGTGGCCTAACCATGGTGCACAAAAAATTTACTTCTTTGAATTCAATGCAATTTGATGCTGTCGACACCTTTCCAACATCAATCACAGTTTCACTAAGTGATCCCTAACCAAAGCATAAACTGTTAAATCATCCATATATACCTGCAAGAACTTATGAATGAAGTCTTTGAATCCAACAATGACCAACTGAGAAAATATTATTGGTGCATTATTCAATCCGAAAGGCATGACTGTATATTGAAAACAACCCCATTCAGTGACGAATGTGGTCTTATGCTGATATTAATTTGCGATTCGGATCTGGTGATACCCCAAAAAACCATCCGTGAATGAGTACATCTCCTGACCGCCTACCCCTTTAAGGACCTCATCTGTAAAGGGAGTGGGAAACTGATCATGTAGGTAGACATCATTCAGCTTCGTAGGGTCGACACAAATGTGAACTTCTCTAGTCCTTTTATCCTGAACCACCATAGGTCTTATCCATTTCGACTCTTCAACATTCTCAATGATTCCAACATCTAACATATGGTCAAGCTTAGATTTGACACGTTCTTTGAATCACTGTTTAGTCGATACGGCCTCTGGCACACAAGTTTCATGTCTGGTTTCAATGGGATTTTCATCTCCCCTAGATCCACTAATATCCCTTTCATTTCTAAGAACAGTGTTGGAAATAGATCATGGAACTCATACAGTAGATCTGTAATTTGTGCCATTATCTTATCGTCCCAATAGTCCCTAATATTAGTAAACTTCGGGTCTTCTTCTGTCCCAATGTTAACTTTTTGGATCTTCAGCGCCTGACTCATGGGATCGGTCGGTATGTCCAGTGCTGCAACATTGTGACTGCTTTTTGATTCTAGAATATTGACATTCCTTGTGTCATCATCATCTTTAGGTTTACTAGATATATTGTAGCATGTCATCAGGGATTGCATATGGAACTATGCATGTGGATCTACAGGGTATGCGGTTGGCACAACCTTCAATACTACCTCGCGGATGAGTTGGAGTGCATTGTGGACCTTAGGGTTAGCGTCTCAGAAACTAAAATTCTGAGCAAAGAAAATCGATAGCTCCTCCCAAGTAGTTATGGTTCTGCACAGCTCTACCACTAGATACCTGGATCTAGGAATTTCTTCCAAAGTATGAACAAAAGCATGGACCCACCCATCCTTCACTTGCAATGCCCATGTTAACCCAAAAAATTCCTCACTCAGATCTACATGGCCTACACCACCCAAGGACACCCATGCACGACCCTCATTTGACCCCATTGGACCCCCACGCCCTCAAGAAGGCTTAAAAGCATGAAAAAGGGCTTAAAAACCCTTAAAAAGAGCCTAAATAGCTCTCATAGGGGCTAAAGCCTCCAAAAAGGAGCTAAAGCCCCTCAAATGAGCCTAAAACCCTAAAAGGAGCTAAAGATTGAGTGAAAGGGGCTAAAAGCCCAAAAAAAGGGCTAAATCCCTCACCAAGGGCTTAGAACCCTAAAAATCTATAAATAGAGGGGTGGGGGTCACTCTCAAAACATTCCTCCCTTGCATACTGTTATGCTGCCCGAGTGGATGCCTTGAGACCATTTTCCTCTCAATCCACCCACACTCCTTCTCATCCATTTTCCCCTTGAGCCATAGCTCCCCCATTGCCAAGAGAGAGGTGCTTCTCCAAGCTAGGGCATGGTGTCCCATTTCCACCAAGAGGTATAATATTTTGTTTAATGTCATTTTCATTTTAGTTTTTGTCTAACTCAGTTTTCTTGCAGGCTTATTTCATGTTATAACAAGTGTATGCAGGGTTCTAGAGTCTAACCTTGTGTGTAGGATTTCCATCTCTTTCCTTTCTGTTATTTGCTTCATTCCAGTTCCATTTTTCTTGCATTACCATCAGGAACCCTACCCTTCCGTCCTATAGATGGAAGGTATCCATTCTTTCCCTGTAGCAAGGGAGAAATCCCTGCTACAGAAATGGCAACCATACCAGGTCGATCCCACAGGATCCTTGGTTTTATTTTTCAAAGTTTCAGTTTTTAATTCCATTTTTTGCCCTAGTTTAATTTTCTGTTAAAATACAGCTTAGATTCCTATTTATTTGCATTTCTAGTTAGTGATGAGCCTCCTCAACGAAAATCCAAGTCCATTTCGCCATAGTACAGGTTACTGTCGGCTGGATTTGACTTAGGACCAAAAAAAATTCAGTTTTCGGAGCAGGTCGCTCTTATCGGGCCTAGAGGGGGGACCAGGTCACTCATTCTGGCCTCATAGGTGCAACCAGGCTTCCTATTTAGCCCCGAAAGGTGTGACCCCCTTCCAGAAGTCATCTCACTTCTGTCTGCAAATTCTGAGCGACCCCCTCGCTTGTTTCTAGAAAAATTTGGTGACCCCCTCACCACATTTGACACGAAAAGTGTGATCTGTTACTCAAAGTTTGATTTTTTAAAAGTTAAGGACTGTTAGTGCGGCTCAACCACCTCTGTCCATCCAAAATATTTTTTTTTCTGTTTCTATTCATTTCCTTTGCAGAATGTGTAAATCAAAGTGTAAATTAATGGTTAATGTATTAATGAACATAGCTTGATTAAAATTTAGTTAAAATCAACATATTTCCTATCCCTTCCTCCTCTACCCAGTCATCACCCTTCGGGGTGTTCTGGGATAAGACGAAGGGTGAAGCTCGTATAGTAATAGGCACTTCACCTATTATTTTTTGAAGCCACTAAAAATGGGTGACTTGGAAGGTAGAAGGGGGTAGAGAAGGAGGGATTCTCACGGCACTCAGCATCCTCCCTATTGGCCAACCTTGCATCCAGAGGCTGACCCATGGATCTACAGATGGGATTAGTCCCATTGTGTTGAGAGCCCAGGACCCTCTCCTAGTTGAAGAGAACTATAGGTGCAAGGTAGTCACCTAGTTAGGCTACCATAGTTCAGGATCACAAATGGTACATGTCTAAAAATTTATGATTACTATTTACTGCTTTCATTCACAATGTTATGAACTCTGCGGAATATTCATAAACCATTTAAGTAGCCACCAGATATAACAGAAAAACAAAATACATACACACCATACCATATAAATCAACCCAACTCAGTTCATGACACTGAGTGAGCCAGTAAAATTTACAATTTACACTAAGTTAAACATCTGCATTCTTTGAGGACATAAGTCCCTAACTGCCTTAACTGTGGGAAGTACTTGGTATCATCCCAAAAACTCATTGTGAGGAGTACCATGAGAACCCCAAAGTAGATGGCCGCTGAGAGGAATTGCTAAGCGAAACGGGCAACAACCCCCACTGATTGAGTAGCACTCCCATGAGAAAAAAAGCCAAGTACTATATTTTGGCAGTCTTGGTGCCCAAGTGACAACCTGAAGCCAATAGGAAGCCATTAAAGCCAGGGTCCAACAATCATTACCACCATTTTGACATACAAATCTGACATGATTGATCCCTCATGCTCTTCCTCACACTTAAGAGGCAAACCACCACGGTACATGTCATTAAACTGACTTCGTCAAGACCATTCTCGACAACCTCCTACACCATCAGAAGGCCACATAGCCTCTAATTTAGATTCAGACTCATATCAGTCTGAACTAGATCTGCACACTGTACCATCAAGCCCCATGGCTGATGCAAACCCGAATCCATTTTCTGGTATAGTAATTGCTATTGGGCCCATGTCCACACCACAAAACACCACCAACACCCTTGCAGGTGGCCCCAACATGGTCATGCAAACTGTCATAAGCCAGCTACCACCAACCATATTGATCAGCCAAGTTGTCCCACCTACAACACAAGGGGGCGGTGGCCCTTCCATCTACACTGCCCCTTCTGTCATACATGGGGGCAGTGGCCCTTCGAATTACACTACCCCTCCTACCACACTTGGGGGCACTGGCCCTTCCACAATGGTGCCACAATACCCTCAGTTATGCAGGTGCATCATGTACCTGCAAACCCCACCACCATGGCTACCTCATCTCACATCAAACTTGGGTCAAACGTTCCTTTCATGGCACATCTCAACTTGCCTAATTTGGCTTGGTTAACAAATGAACCTATCTGCCATCAAATGTTTTGGCCTCCCATGCCAACCAAACTTCCCTCATACTTTCCCAAGTTTGAAGGGAAGGCAAGGGAGTGCCCCCAAAACCACATCATGACATTTCATTTATGGTGCTCATTAAACAACATAGTAGATGACTCAACCAGTCTAAGACTATTCCAACAGACCCTCACAGGTGTTGTAGCTAAGTGGTACATTGAGCTACCACAAGCCAAGTCCACGGATTTCAACTCCCTGGCTTTCATGTTCCTGCAATATTTCCAACTCCACATCAGATATGACGAAGAGGTGGAGATCTTGTTATCTTGCCGCTAGAATACCGCTACCCACATAACTGACCACATCCATGAGTGGCGGCGACGCCATAGTTTGTGTAAGATCCAACTTGATGACGGGATCTTTCTGGATTGGTTCCTTAAAACCTTTCTTCCACCTATAGAAAAGGACGTAGCATCCAAATGTCCCCAATCCAAAGAGGATGCCATCTTGAAATCCCAGCAGTTTGATTTGATCTATGCACAGTCAAGATACCTTTACACCATCATTTCAAATGTTCCCTGTGCAGGAACCTCCTACCGGGATGGCATCATAGGTTCTATCTCTCACCAACCACAGCACCGTCCAACACCACCTGCAATACCACCACAACCAAGCAACACTCCCAGTGTTGCTTACCAAAACCAAACTCCAGACTATGCAAGAATGATGTCCCAATCTGGAGTGAAAACTTCTTATTCACAACCTGCACCACTGCAAAAGGCCCAGGCATTATCTTGGCCGGCACAGCAAAACGTGGGACAAATGCCCACATTTTTGGCACCGACACCTACCTAAGTCTCCTATGCACCACCAGTGCAAGCTATTTAATCCCCTGTCCCTAATCCACCTGCTCCATTGGGACATGTGTTTGAAAAACAAAACCGTCCCAACCAGCCAGCCTCCAATAACCAACAAGGGAAATTGAAGAATAACTGACCCCGGAACCAAGGAAACAATCAACCGTAGGGAGGTGGTCAACAACCAAATCCTCCCAACAATGCCACAGCGAACTGGCTAGCCCAAAATTCTCAATGACCAAATGCACTGAGACATAATGCTCCGTTGTGGACAAACCAACCATGCACATTATTGCAAGGTATACGGGCACTACACATTCGAGTGTCCCTTCATGGGTCACGCTAAACAAGCCATTAGAAACAAGGTTCAACATGCCACCAATACAATGGGCGAAGCCCAACCCAACTTGACACGACAAGGAACTCCTCCTATGGTGCTCCAAAACCCATTACCAATCTAAGGATTAGTGATAACTGCACCCCCTCCCCAACCCAATCCCAATGCTCTGGGGGCACCTCCCATGGCAGAAATAGGTGTCCACCACTTGCTAGCTATGACAACTGAAGAGGTCAATATACAAACTAGACGAAATCAATACATAACCAACACTGAACCCACTGACACATTAGTGGCATCTACTTATAAAATAGTTAATGCACCTATTCAGTTACCCCCTTTCCCATCGCCCCCCATATGTCGTGTTTCCAATAACGCCATAGCTAGAGCTACTGTCAGCTACAACATCATGGATGATTTGGCCTAAACACCTACCACCATGTCTACACTTGAGGTACACAAAACTTGCCCAATGCAGTGGAAAGCCTTACTAGCTACCCTTAGGGCCGTAAACCCCTTTGACTCCAAGTTGATCACATTCGACACAGAGAATAGAGAACCGTGAATGCCATCAACCATTTCCTTTCAAATCTCAGTGTCTATCTAGAATTTGGTTGTGCACCGGTGCATAGTGGATGAGGGGACATCCATGTGCATTATGTCTACCCTAGTCTGGAAGAAACTTATATCCCCAGTTCTGCAACCATCCTCCACAACTCTACGGGCTTATGATGGCCATCCCACTAAAGCCTAAGGAATCCTCCCCCATGTCCCCATCATATTAGCCAAGAAGACAATTCTGATTGACATAGAGGTTGTCAACACTCAATTGGACTATAAACTTCTCCTCAGAAGAATTTATATGTATGCCATGAGAGCCGTAACATCAACTGTCTTCCATCTCATGATGTTCCCCCACGAAGGGAAAATCATGATGGTTGACCAACTGACTTATCACGATCCATAAAGGCTAACAACATCTGCCAATGTTATCCCTATGATCAACACCATTGATCCGCAAGGGATGACCACACACACCAATGTTATCCCTGTGGTCAACACCATGGTTGACAACATACCAGCCTCCCCATTGTTGAATGTGGGCCTTGGGTTGTTTACCGATGGCCATCCCACTAAAGCCTAAGTATGGATTTCAGCCTCAAAATATGAATATATTTTGTTGGGATTTGACTCCCAACCTTCTCCATATTCGGAAGACAGTACACAGCTATGTACTCATTATGGTCAATCTGCATCCTGGCCCACGGGAGTGGAGGTTCACCACCTCCCCTCGTCGGGACAAACCTATGATGAAATATATGTCCTCAACCTCAATGTTGTGTGACATCCCATTTATCTAAATTATTTCAGACTCTGGATCCCAATAATCTACCAGCAACTGGAGTAGTTTTGTTTTGGCCCTCAAGCTGCCAAGACACCAAAAGCTGTATAAGACACATGCCCATAATGCTTGTTGAGCCATGAGATCAACTTGAACAACTTCCTCAACATCACCATGTTCTCTCTCTCACCACTCTAGTACCATCCTACACAAAAAACAAAGTTTTTTTTTTCAGTATTTACCCATTAAATCCTTGTTCGCGGCCCTGTATGTGGGTTTCGTGGCATTTTCTGCATATGGTCAGCCCTATACGCGGAAAAAATCCTGATTTCTGTGTGGGCCGAAACGCCCAAGTTAGGATGGCCCCAAAAATTAATTTGACCATGAAATTTGAAAATTTTAATATTAAAATGCAAGAGAGGCAAGGGAATCTACCTGGATCAAACGGGGAGGGATTATGTTGGACGATGCTTCTGGAATTCGCTTCTTAATTTCTGAGCTCAAATGCACTATGTTGGGTAAAAAATTCAAATGGTATGAAAATTTTTAAATTTTTCACTATTTATAGAAAAATTTTGAAATTTTTACCCACTTTCTATAGTTTTTGACCATTTCTAATCATTTTGGATTGTTTGAACTAATTTAATGTTGTAGGAGACCGTTTTGAATGCAGTTTGGCCATGGCTTTGACCCATTCATGCATATTTCAGGTATTATGTCTAAAGTGGCATTTAGGTTCGGTTTCACATCTGTTTGCACTTTGCATAACCTTATGACCGTTTCATCTTAACCTTAGGTATGAACTCATTCTATCTTGTTACAGAACCTTCTTGTTTCTTTTAGAAGTGACAAGTTGTGAATGGTAGAGCTTTCCCATACATGGGTGCCCTAGTTAGATCATGTTTTGCATTTGGTGCCCATGCGACATCTCTCCTTTAGGCTGTGGGATTCCTTTGTATAGTACCGCCATGACTTTGAGCAAGAGCTTCATACTCCTCTTGAACTTTATGCTGGCCATTTCCCCGGGACTCCCTTGTATATGTCAAGTTGTAATTGCATTATCATGATTTTTTCTTTCCTTATTGAGCCTTATGCCGACTTCCCTAACTTTGATTATTAGCCATATAGCCAGAACTTGTCTCATGTCTAACCAAGAAGAGCCTTTTTACATACCTTTTGCAGCTTGATTCCCCATTTTTTTACCAAGAGGGGACTTTCCCCCGAGTGTTGTTATCCTGCACATGTTTCCTTACATTGAGCATAGGTATGTTCCACTACTTTGAACTAGTTTGTTTGTCTCTGGACACTCGTATCCTCCTATAATTGTAACTATAAAGCACTTTTATTCTTTTTCAAGATTTTCAAAATATTTGAAAATTTCCCAAAAAAATAAAAAAACCAAAAATCCGGACAGGAAAATATGTTATCTTTGGCAGGAGTCAAGTCGTGTCACCTTCGAACAGAGAAATGTATATCATATCCATTGGTTGGGTTAGTAGTTTGAATTTAGGAGTTGTACTCATTTCTATGATTTTATCTCCACCAATTGGTTAAGCTTCCAATCCCTATGGAGCCTCTGTTGATGCCACCTGTGTCACAAATATGTCCTAGTCACTAGTACAAGTGATCAATTTTGCCACGGAAAAACATGGCAATATGCACGGAAAAGTGTGGATATTGCCACGTCTAAGTATTTTTTTCCCGTGGAAACAACTCCGTCGCAATAGAGATGACCCCTAATTTGCGTTGCAAGAGCGACAATGTTCTATATTTCATTAGATGTCTAAGTCATCTCTATATCCATGCCTAGCTGTCTCTGTATCCACACCTGGCCATCTCTGTATCCACACCTGGCCGTCACTGTATCCACGCTCTGTATAAGGTTTTAAAAAAAAAATGCAAACCCAAGAATAAGACGTCGCTATAGCCATGCCTTGCCGTCTCTGTATCCACGCCTTGCCGTCTCTGTATCCACGCTTGGATGTCGCTGTATCCACGCTTTGTATAAGTTTAAAAAAAAAATGCAAACCCCAGGAATAGCGACGGGGATGCTATACCTGCGACGGGGATGCTATTACCCATCACTTCTATTCAAACAATCTCCTAACGCCTGGCTTCTTCCTCATTAATGTCACTTTAGT
>LPNX010984193.1:7340-33568 GCA_001517045.1 Pseudotsuga menziesii | reverse complement strand
GATGATGATGTTGATGGTGATGATGATGAGGATGATGGTGATGATGAATGATGATGAATGATGATGAAGGTGATGATGATGATGAGGATGATGATGATGATGATGATGATGATGTTCATGATGATGATGATGATGATGATGATAATGATGTTGATGATGTTGATGGTGATGATGATGATCATGTTGATGATGGTGGTGATGATGATGATGATGATGATGATGATGATGATGATGTTCATGATGATGATGATGATGAGGATGATGATGAAGATGAAGATGAACATGATGAAGATGATAATGATGATCATGGTGATGTTGATGATGATGATGATGGTGATGATGATGTTGATGATGAGGAGGAGGAGGATGATGATGATGATGACAACGATGGTGATGACGATGATGTTCATGATGATGATGACGACGATGGTGATGATGATGTTCATGATGATGATGACGACGATGGTGATGATGATGTTCATGATGTTGATGGTGATGATGATGATAATGTTGATGATGATGATGATGATGATGGTGGTGATGATGAAGCTGAAGATGACGATGAGGATGAGGATGATGATAATGATGATGGCGATGGGGATGATGATGATGATGAGGAAGGTGATGATGATGTTCATGATGTTGATGGTGATGATGATGATCGTGAATTTGAAGATGATGATCATGTTAATGATGATGATGATGATGATGATGAAGTTGACACCCATATTTTTTTGGTTACTATAAATTTTTTATTTGTGAGAGTGGCTTTTGGTCTAAGAAATCATGATTATAGGTATTTAAGCTACACGAACACCAATACCAACCTTAAGTGGTTAGATTTTGGGTGTCTCCCCCCAACTAGCTCAGCCCTAAGGAGGAGGACATGGATCCACTCATGTCTCCATGAGTCACCAGATCATCACTACCTCAAGGTGCCCCATGGCTCTATGTTCACCCCTCATTGGAATTGAACCTTGTTGAGTTGTGGAAAATTTCTTCCTTTAAGCTTGAATCTCTATATTCAACAAAATGTTATTATTTACTTTTATAAACCAATTTTATTTTACAATTTTGTAAAATTTTAATATATAATTTTAAAATACATATAATTTTTTAACTAATAATATAATATCAAGTTTGCAAAGTTGTCGTCTTAGATTTCCTAAAACTTCCTTAAAAAATTTAAATGATTATAATAGATGATATTTTAAACCAAAAACTTATTTTAAAATAACATCTTAATCTTACATTATTATTTTTTATTGGTTGATTTATTTGCAATAACATTTTAATTTTGAATTATTATTTTTTAGTAGTTAATTTATTAGCGTTAGATCCTAATTTTCCTAATTTTGAATTATCATTTTTATTATTTAATTTATAAGCAATTATATGTTAAAATATATAAATTTTATGAATATCTTTGATATTTTATTATTAATTTAATTTATTACAATTAATGTTAATATATTTTATATAATTAAAAGACTAATTAATAATTTTTTTAAAGAAAATTTAAAAAATATTTAAACTAATAACTTATAAAACCGAACAAAGTTAATAACAAAATCAAGGCGGGGGCCTTATTATGTAATGCATGGTTTTCACCCGGACAACTTATTATGCGATGGTTGTTTTTTAACCCTAAGGGTAGGTGAGATTATATATACATATATTATTTAATAATTCATTTTTTTTTTATTGAAGAAATTGTAATTCACATAACGCGCACGCGTTTTGTTTGTATATAGATCGCACTCGCGTATTGTTTAAATTCAAAAATTTATTCCCTCCAAATGATAAGGCCGAGCCTCCACCCATGCTTTCGTGGAATTCCTATGCCTATGTGTCTGCATTGTACTTTGCTTCGGATTCAACATGCCTGTGCCTTGGAGTATGATCAACCATGGCTAATTCAACATTATATCCAAATTTTCAATATCCTCGTGTTTAGCGGTTCGTCTGATTATGCTGCACACCTCCATTTTTTATGAGATTTTAGAAACAGATATGGTTTTTTTTGCAGATTCTAAATATGTAAGTTTTAACAAGAATACATAATTTTTTCTATTTTTTTCTTATTTATCTTCTGTCATCACTCCTCAACTCAAAAAACACACTGGTAGTGTTTCATCCATATCTCTTTCGTTTGTCAACCATTTAAAAAAAAATTGTATGGTGCACTAAAGAGCACCAATCTCTACATGTTGTAAAAAACCCATTTCCAAATAATTGCATTAAGACATTCAAACGCTGCACCCACAAATGATGTACCGTTTTCGAGGTTTGATCTCTTAGATAATTAAAAAAAATTAAAAATATTATTTTTATTATTGGAAAAATAGTCGTGCACTAGTCCTATATGTTCTCTATATGTATACCTATTTTCGTAAGTTTATACCATCATCTAGACACTCAGATGCTGCACCCACAAAAACATATACCTTATAATTTGTCACAAAAATAAAAAGTGCCCGTTTCTAACTTTAGATAGTTAAAACATTTTCAATAGAAAAAAAATATATATTTGGAAAGGTCATTCAATTTCCTACAATTTTTGTTTTTTACTGATCGCAAGATTCATTGTGTAAGTGTCTCAAAATATCCATGCAAGTTTATGGATGTCTGTTTTTTCAGTTTTGTATTGCATCTAACGCGCCAAAAGAGACCCTCAACTTCTTGCACACACCCTTATAAATATGATGAACATGTTGATGTGTTGAATGAAATGTAAATGCTTCCCCAGTATATTTAATGTTTATGCATCTATGTATGTTTATTTCCAATGCATTTTTAATATCATGTTTATGAGGCTATTTTTCCCGAATTAGATAGCTAGCAGTTATGTTAGTCACATCCTCTCCGCCGAGTAGAGGGGTGGAAATGTCATAGATCTAGTTAAATTGTAATTGTTATACTGTTTGAAAATAGTCATTACGCAATGGAAAATTGCAATTAAGAAGGAGCTACGTTGGCGAATTTGAAACTCTCATCATTTAAGTTCATGAAAATAATTGCAATAATTTATGTCATTTCAAAGTCACATTAAAAAAAAACTCTTAACTTCAATATTCTAGTAATTAATTCTATTGGACTATTTATGTTGGTTGGCCACTTTTTTTTAGCATGAGCATCATATATTTCATTAAACATAAATCCTATGTTCTTGTAATCAAGGAGTTAATGTGGCTAGATGGTGATCTAGCCACCATAACAACATTTAATACTTCCATAGTTCCACAAGTAAACGCTCAGTTGCAAATTTCGGTTTAAGCTACGATTACTTGGTTACTTCGTCGCATCCACAAAAAATGCTATTAATCTTGCTATTCTGATAAATTGTTAATGCATGATACCTTCTTCGTAGCAATGGTTATCATTGTTTGAATTTTTTTTAACTATTGATTGCAGGTGGAGATTACATGGTTTGGATTGGTGATTTGTAAGTTCTGGTTTAAAATTCCGACTTCTTCCAGTACTACTACATTCAATGTGAAAGGATGGCCATCTCCATGGCCGTAGAGGAAAAGTATTCTATTGAGGTTTTGAAGGCAGATTCCTTAATCTATTATAGATTGGGTTTCTTCTTTCAACAAATTATAAGGTTTTTGGTTTGCTGAAACAATACGCAATGAATTTGGTAATTTGATTTTACTCTGATTTGTCCATGTTTATAATGTAATACTCGGTTTATTTTTAACTCTTGTTTCCCTCTGTCAAAATTATTTAAAGGATAAAAACTTCATTGGTTTGGATGGTGGTAAAAAGGGTTTTAAAATGAATATTAAATGTTTCCAAAGAATATGATAATGGTTTTTAACAATTAATCTGTCAATATCTTGGTACTGGTTGAGTCGTTATGTTTCTGTGTTTTAACTGATAATTTGTACTTTGTATCTAGGGTTTTCAATTTACCCTAAAATTTATTTGTGTTAGTTTCAAGTTTAGTTATCAACCTGTAAAATATTTTGCAAATTACTCTTATCCATTCCTAGGGTTTCTGCTTAAAAAATGGTTTCCAGTTCTAATAGTTTCCACACTAAGTAGCATCGACCGTAGTTTTAATTAATATATAGGTTAGTTTTTTTTATAAACAACACTTGTATATTGTAGTCTTATTGTTGCAATTGGATTACTGCATTCTCATAGTTTCAATATATTGGGATTGTTTAATAATTGTAACTGTGTGAAAACACAACCTAACAAAAGGGTTTAATATCTATTTTATTTCTATGCCATCACATTAGGGTTTAAATAAAAAGAGTGGCTAATTTTGGGTTTCTTTGCTATTTTCCTAAGTTAATGTTTATACCTAGTTTTAATAAGAAATTTTTTAAAAATAATAACAAGATTTAGTCTATAACCCTTTTTCTCAAATAATGAGTAGTTACATTCATGTTTAGACTAAACACATCAATTTAAACTGTAAACATTTTTCATAAGAACTATAAAAATAAGTAAGGGTTTAGTTTCCAAGTAAACATATATGAACAATCTAGGAGTCAAATCTTTAACAACTATACACCACCGAGCTACAGGAACAAGAATGTTCCTCCCCCTTGCCGAGATTCTTAGTTTTAAAACTGTCTCTCTGCAACTTCAAGTTGCCACCAATAGCTAAAGAGAGTTCTTTATCCTGGAACCTAGCATTCTCTTATGCGCATTGATAGTTCCAGCAAAGATCCTAAAATCTCATTGATGCTCACTAGTAGCTCTGGGCTATATAGTGGATTTTCAATTTGATTTTTCGCCTCTGTGATCCCTGGCAACTCATTTCTTTCCATCTTTATCAGTCACCCTCTTTCTCTTTGCCTAGGAATTTTATAGAAATAATTATCTCTCTTTAGTATTGGCCACTTGTCTTTGAAAATAGTGCTAAGGATTGGGTAACTGTTTTAAACTAAATTTATGTCCATTAACTGTATAGTTGTTAAAACTCTCAACTTCATAATTACTTTAATATATAAAAATGACTCATTTGTTTCCTTATTCTTTTAAATAAAATAAACTAACAAAATATAATAAGGGAGTATTACAATCCTCCCTTTCTAAAAGCTTTGCACCATCCTCGATGCTTAATCGATATTATTATTATAGTCTGGAAATAAAGTGGGAAAATTTTGTCTCATAGTCTCTTCTGTTTCCCAAGTTGCTTCTTCAGCTGAATAATGTTTCCATTGTAATTTAACTTGTACAATAGTTTGTTTCCAAAGTTGTATTTCCCTCCTATCAGGAATGCACATTAGTTCCATGTGGAAGTTTCCCTCTGGTTCCACTAGTATATTTTCCCAATTAATAATATGAGTTTGATCAACAACATATTTTTACCATAAATAAATATGGAAAACATCATGAATTCTTATATGAGGAGGTAAATCCAACTGATAATATATAGGACCTATTCTAGAAAAAATTTCAAAAGGTCCCACATATCTAGGTGCAAGCTTTGCATAAAGTCTCATTCTTAGTTTGCTTTTCTTAGCTTTAACCCTTAGAAATACATGCTCTCCCACTTTATACTTTTTAAATTGTCTATTTTTTGTCTGCATAACTTTTTTGTATGTCCTGTGATGCTTTGAAGTTCTTTTTTATCTTTCATACCATTTCATCCATTTTTGCTAACATTTCAAGCCCTAAATCTATCCTATCTTCCAGATTTCCCCAACTCAAAGGTACTTTACATCTCCTACCATATAACACCTCGAAAGGAATCATTTCGAGAGATGCTTGATAATTATTGTTATATGTGAATTCTACCAAATGAATATAATCTTCCCATTTGTTGGGTTGATTCATCACATACATTCTTAACATATCCTCTAACACTTCATTTACATGATCAGTCTATCCATCTGTTTGCGGATGGGAGGCGGTGCTGAAATTCAATTTTGTATCCATACCCTTAAATAACATTGTCTAGAATATTGAAGTGAATTTACCATCACAATCCGTAATAATTATTTTTGGAATCCCGTGTGATCTAAAAATCTCTTTCATAAATATATCAACCATATTTACAACTTTATACGTGGACTTTACAGGTATGAAATGGGCTAATTTACTTAATTTATCTTTTACCACCATAATATAATGATTTTGCTTCTTTGTTTTTGGTAACCCTGTAATAAAATCCATAGTTATAGTTTCCCATTTCCACTCAGGTATAGGTATAGGCAGCAATAATATGGCTAGGTGTTGGTAAATAGATTTAACATGTTGACATGTGAAACATCGAGCTACATAATCAATTGCTTCTTTTTCATATTTGGCCAATAAAAATATTTATTTAAAGTTGTTATGAATTTATGATATGCAGGATGCCTTGCATATGAATTATCATGTAATTCTCTAAAGATGATATGCTTAGCATTATTTTGATTGGGCACATCAATTCGATTTTTGAAACATAGATATCCTTCTCCATCAATCTGATACAGACTCTCTTCTGTTCTAAGACTTTCTTGATTACATTTTTCCATTATTGTTCGTCATTGTTTGATGCTTCTTCCAACAAAGTTTTGAATTCAAATTCATATCCACTAATTAATACTGCATGTTTTTTATGTTTCTGTCAACTGAATGCATCTGCTACAATGTTTTCCTTCCCTTTTATATGTTTAATTTCGAATTCATACTCACTCAGAAATGCAAGCCACCTGGCCTGACGAGCATTAAGTGTTTTCTAATGAAATAAATATTTTAACCCAATGTTGTATGTTAATAACATAAATTTCTTTCCTGTCAAATAATGTCACCAAATATTAAGGGCATGAATGATAGTTTCCAATTCCAAATCATGTACCACATAAATTTTTTCTTGCTCCTTTAATTTTTGGTATTCATAATAGATCACATGACCTTCTTGAGTTAAAAATCCTCCCAAACCTTCTTTACTTGCATCTGTGCACAACACAAAATCCTTATTTGAATCAACAATTTTCAATATGGGCATCGTGGTCAATAAATGTTTTAATTTATCAAAACTATCTTGACATTGATGGCTCCAAATAAATAGAACACCTTTCTTTTGTAGAGTTGTTATAGGATGAGATATTCGGGAAAAATTTTCAATAAATTTGTGGCAATAACCACTTAAGACCATGAAAGATCTTATATCAGGGTGCATCCATGGAGTTGGGTTACACTTTTTGGCAAGGCGCTTTTGAAAAAACACAAAAACGTACCTCAATCAAGAAATTTTAAACCCTTGATCGAGGTCATAAAACCTCGATCGAGGGTTTAACAAAACCTCGATCGAGGGTTTAACAAAACCTCGATCTAGGTTTTAAGAAAACCTCAATCTAGGTTTTAAGACCTCGATCTAGGTTTTAAAAAAACCTTGATCTAGTTTTTAAAAAGACCTCGATCTAGGTTTTAGAAAAACCTCGATCTAGGTTTTAAGACCTTGATCTAGGTTTTAAGAAAACCTCGATTGAGGTTTTAAGGCCACGATCGAGGTCCTTGTGCAAAAAAATATAAAAGGAGGTTTAAACAGTAGCTCGATCAAGGGTTTAATAAAACCTCAATTGAGGGTTTAATAAAACCTCTATCGATCTTATTTAAAAACCTCGATCAAGGGATGTTAATACCTCAATCGAGCTCAATACCTCGATCGAGGGCCTGAAAAACAAAGAATTAGCCCTCTTACAGGAAAATCAATGTTTCTTTCTGTCTTCTAGGGGTGTAAACCCTGCCATTCATGGCACATAACTAAGCGGAGTTCATACCGATAGATTCATCACTGAATCCTCTATCCATTGAGGTATCATGCACGTGTTTTGGAATTCATATGGGATTTTTTTTTAATTAGTTCTAAAACTTACACTTAGAAAACCTCACAACAACTTCGAAGCAACGCAAAGAAAAATATGTAGAGTAAAAAATACACATCCAAAAATTTATTAAAAATGCACAGCCCACACATCAATGCGGCTTCTTCAAAAGGGTATCTTTGGTTTTTCAATTTTTTAAAACAGTGAAAAAAAAGATGGGATGGACACACATGTGTATAAAATGATGCTGACATGAGATGTGGTCACTTTTGAAAAATAATAAAAAATTGTATATTGTGAAATAAATTAACAAAAAAATATGCAAACCACAGCGCATATTGTGTAGATCATGCTCATATATTTTATTTTTTTTAATTATTAATGTAAGATTGAATTATTTGGGATGGACACGAGCCACTTATTAACTTCTTCAAAATTTTAAGGTCGCACAGTTCATTAAATGCAAAATTTCACACATTAAATGACATCGAAATATTTTTTTTAAATATCATTAGGAAGCCAACATAATATTCTACAATTTTTTTTTTTACTGCAAGTTGAAATTCACATGGAATATATATGTTTCGAGGCTTCTATCTAGAACATGAGTAAAAAATCAGGTTTTCATCACCAAATTTGGCCAAAAAATGTTACCCACCTTCATGGAATCACCCATCATGCACATCTTTTTGTACAATCCATTCCAAGATAGATTTGATTTTAGTAGGGTCAACTGCTATTCCCTTTTGTAATATAACATGTCACAAATACTATACTTCATTTTTATAAAAATCACATTTACTCAGTTTTGCATATAACTGATGTTCTCTAAAAGTTTGTAACACATGTCGTAATTGATCTTCATGTTCTGTTTGATTTTTTGAATATACTAAAATATCATCAATAAATACCAACACACATTTATCCAGAACTTTACTTAGCACATTGTTCATCATGTTCATAAATGTTGCAAGGGCATTGGTTAACCCAAACGACATTACCACAAATTCATATTTTCCATATCTTGTTCGAAAAGCAGTTTTATCAATATCTTCCTCCTTGACCTGTACTTGATGATATCCCGACTTGAGATCAATTTTTGAAAAACAATTTGCTCCTCCAATCTAATCAAACATGTAATCTATTCTTGGTAAGGGATATTTGTTTTTAGCATTCATCTTATTTAATTGTCTATAGTCCATGCACGTTCTAAAGGTTCCATCCTTCTTTTTAACAAATAACATAGGTGCTCCCCATTGTGAGACACTAGGACAAATGTATTCCTTGTCCAATAATTCTTGTATTTGCATCCTTAACTTCGTCAATTCTGAAATAGTCACATGATAAGGAGTTTGTGATACCGTTGTTGACCCCGACATTAGATCTATAGTGAAATATAAATCTCATTTAGGTGGTATTCCTGGTATTTCCTCAGGAAATACATCCTGAAATTCCTTCAAAATAGTAAATTGTTCCAACACTGATGTTGATTTTTCAGGTTTTGTTTCTTTAATTTTAATGGCATAAAGTTGACATATTTTCTAATACACTTTTTAAGTTGTACTACTAAAATATGTCGGGTATATATAGGTCTATATATCCCCTTTACTGTACAATTTTTACCTTCTTCATTCTTACAACCCAAAATTTTATGTAAACAGTCTATAATAGCATCATGAGATTCTAGATAATCCATACCTATTAGAATGTCATAAGAATGTAAAGGAAGTATATTTATATTAACTGAGGTATCCATGTTATCAAGAGTTAATATGGAGTTATTAACTATTTATGTAACCTTCCTTTTCACCCCTGTAGCGAGTAGTACCAACCATGCATATTTTTGTTTTTCTTTAGCAACTTTACATTTTTCAACTATTTTTCGTGCAATATAACTCAGACTAGCTCCCAAGTATATGAGTATAGATATAGAGGTGTTTAAATTTTTACCTTCAACTTCCATCATGGTAGATTGATGATCCGCATGTCGATCCTCCAAAGCAGCATTAATTCTTGGTTTACTCATGGCCGAGTCATTGACATTAGAAGCTTCCTATAGTATACTTATTGGTGCCATCTTTCTACTAGGATTATGTGGGAAATTTTTGTATACATGTGATCCATTACATCCCCAACATTTGAAATCCTTAGAACTGTTATTACATCCCCCACTGGAAGTTACAATACTATTTAATCCATTACCATTGACTATACTTGGCTTGTTGTAATTTTTATAAGTATGACTTTTTGCCCCTTTTCTAAATGGTGAGGGTTTAAATCCTTTCTTACATTGATCCAACTTGTCATTTTTCTTATGTTGGCAATTGTTTCTTAGTTCTGACCTTCGTTTGAACAATTCATAACACGACTTGGCCTTTCTAATTGTTTCATCCATGGTATTAGGTATGTCAAACTCATTATTTTCCTTGCATGTCAGAGGTAAACAACTAATAAACCTTTGAAACCTTAGTTTTTTCATCCTTTAAATAAGATACGTAACGTTGTAAATTCACAAATTTTGTTACAAATTCTTCCATGGTTAACATGCCCAGTTGTAAATCATTGAACTCTTTAGATTTTTCATCATAGTATCGTTCTGACATGTACTTTTTTTTAAACAATATTTTAAAAATTTTCCATCTTAGTTCTTTACTGCGTATATTATTCACACTTTTATCCTCCTGCCACCACAGAGCAACTTTTCTACTTAATTGAAAAATTGTTAAACATGGTCTCAACTTGCCATCATATACATATATACCTAAAAGCATCGTTTAATATTTAGTAGCAATGCTTCAGCAACTTCCTCAGACTCTCCGTCAAACATTGGAGTCTTTAACTTTTTAAATCCCCCCTGCAATTCCACAGGTTGTTCTTTATGCTTATCCAATTTTGTGTCCTCGTTTGCTTTCAGATCTCTTGCAGGTACATAAATATTATCTGTCATGTTTCTTCACTACTACCACTTTGTAATGCTCCTTTTCTTTTCTTTCCAGTACTGCAGGAGTTTTGACCATTGTTCTTTTGTGGATCTATCAAATTCCTTAAAATTAATTCATTAATCTCCTCTTGATCCGATTTAGAATTCATTAATTTAAGATTATCTACCTTAAGGATTTCCAAGTCTGCTTTCAAACTCCTAATTGTCTCTAACATTTCTGACTGCATATCTGCATTACGTTTTGCTCCCAATTCTACATAAAGACTCGCATCGTCTAACGTTGGCACACCTTCATGCACTACTTCTTCCTTCTCAATTTGTCCTTCTTCTATTTTTAAGTCTACGTGTAACTATATTTATTCATTGTTATTTATTTGCATTTTATATTCCCAATACATAGTTATATAATAATACATGATTTTAAGCAATGCCCATTAGGTCAAAGTGTTTTAGCCTCGCTGTGATACCATTTTGTAATGTACCAAAACTATATAAATAAATTAAAAATTTTATTTTATTTTTTTATATTACATGTTCAAAGTAAACCCTGCTTACTTTTGTTGAAGGGTGAACCCACACACAACTTAAATATTAAAATGCTGGTTTTCATTAGAAAGAATAAATATATGGTATTACTTCCAAAGTCTGGGAAGAACTTGGAAGTTTACACCATGACTTACTTGGATTCCTCGATAACACATTTTTCTTTATGTACAGGTCAAACTCTCAATGGTATGACACCCCCTTTTATCATTCCTAACTTAATATGAACAGAGCTCACACTATGGAAATTTTGTCGCTTCACTGATTAAAATAGATTTCATAAAATTTTGGATCCGATGTAATTATGGACAATTGTATCACACCAAATGATTCACAGTGACTTTTATCTAGGGTTTTGTTTGCGAGCTAGTTAACTTCTGTAGCGGCAGTGTAGCAGTCCAAGATGCTTTAGCAGCTCTTCTACAACAATCCTTTACCCAAATTTGTTGTGAAGTTTACGAATAAGGTAAATCTAGCCACCATAACAACGTTCAATACTTCCACAGTTCCAGAAGTAAACGCTCAGTTGCAAATTTTGGTTTAAGCTACGATTACTTGGTTACTTCATCACATCCACAGGCAATGCTATTAACCTTTCTAGTCTGATAAATTGATAATGCATGATACATTCTCCGTAGCAATGGCTATCATTGTTTTAATATTTGTTTAACTATTGATTGCAGGTGGATATTACATGGTTTGGATTGGTGATTTGTACCCTCGACTTCAATGGATACGGTAAGTTCTGGTTTAAAATTCTGACTTCTTCCAACACTACTGTGTTCAACCTGAAAGGATGGACATCTTCATGGCTGTAGAGGAAAAGTATTTTATTGAGGTTTTGACGGCGGATGCCTTAGTCTATTGCAGATTGGGGTTCTTCTTTCAATAAACTATAATGTTTTTGGTTTGCTGGAAGAATACAGGATGAATTTGGTAATTTGATTTGACTTGAGTTTGTCCATATTTATAATGTAATACTCAGTTTATTTTTAACTCTTATTTCCCTCTCTCGAAATCCTTTAAAAGAAAAAAACTTATTTGGTTTGGCCCACCGTAAAGAGGGTTTTAAAATGAATATTAAATGTTTCCAAAGAATACGATAATGATTTTTAACAGCTAATCTATAAATATTTTGGTACTCGTAGATTCTTTAAGTTTGTTTTAACTGATAATTTGTACTTTGTATCTAGGATTTTCAATTTACCTAAAATTTATTTGTGTTACTTTCAAGTTTAGTTATCAACCTGTAATATATTTTGTACTTTGTATCTAGGGTTTTAAATTCACCTAAAATTTATTTGTGTTAGTTTCAGGTTTACTTATCAACTTGTAATATATTTTACAAACTACTCTTATCCATTCCTAGGGTTTGTGCTTAAAAAATGGTTTTGGCTGCAACACTAAGCAACATCTGCCTTAATTTTAATTAATTTATGAGTTAGTTTTGTTTATAAACAATACTTGTATATTTCAGTCTTATTGTTGCAATTGGATTACTGCATTCTCATAGTTTCAATATATTTGGGGTTTTTTATTAATTGTAACCAACAAAAGGGTTTAATAGTTATTTTATTTCTTTGCCATCATATTAGGGTTTAAATAAAAATAATGGCTAATTTAGGGTTTCTTTGCTATTTTCTTAAGTTAATGTTTATACCTGGTTTGAATAAGAAAAAGTTTAAAACTAATAACAAGATCTAGTCTATCACTCATTTTCTTGAATAATCACTAGTTACATTCATGTTTAGACTAAACACATAAATTTAAACTGTAAACATTTTGCATAAGAACTATAAAAAGAAGTAAGGGTTTAGTTTACAAGTAAACATCTCTGAACAATCTAGGAGTCAAATATTTAACAAGTACACACCACCTAGCCACAGGAACAAGCTTATAATGTTCTCCCCCTTTCCGAGACTCTTAGTTTTAAAATTGTCTCCCTGTAGCTTCAAGTTTCCACCAATAGCTAAAGAGAGTTCTTTATTCTAGAACCTAACATTCTCTTATGCTCACTAGCAATTCTAGTACAAAACCTAACATCTTCAAGATGCTCTCTAGAAGCTCTAAGCTATTTCATGGATACATTCCATAGAGTCTTCACCTCTTGTGACCACTGGTAGCTCTCTCTGGTATATCTCTTGGCTTATCTCTCATATTTCTCTTGCATGCATTTTCCCTTGCCCAAGACTTTTATAGCAAATAACTCACTCTCCCTAGCACTGATCACTTGTCTTGGTAAAGAATGTTGAAAATTGGGTAACTGTTTTAAAACTAGATTTCTATCAATTAATTATATAGTTGTTAAAACTATCAACTTTGAAATTACTTTAATATATAAAAACTACTCATTTGTTTCTTCGTTCTTTAAAAAAAAAATAAACACACACAAACACTTATATATCCAACTTTTTTTCCTCATCAAAGATTACTACTGAAATCCATCTTAGTAGTGACCATTCCTCCTTTTCTTTAGTCATATTCATAATTACCATTAATAATTATTTTGGTGAACCTAAGCCTAATGTCTTTATTCATTTTACATTTTTATTTTACTTTATAATAAAGATAGTTATTTAGAAATTATAACATTAAAGTGTATTATTTAATTTATTAGTTTTAAATGTTATTATGTTTAATTAATATATTATTGTTTTCAACTTTTTATGTTTAATTAAATATATTATTTTTAACTTAGTCTTTTTAATTAATATATTTTTTTAACTTGTTAGTAAACTTCTAACTATTTTTTTAGTTTTTAATCGTTTTCAATATTTTAATCAAATTATTTATTTTCAATATTTTAATCAAATTATTTATTAATTATAATTTCATCTTGTTAAATTGAGTTCGACTAATTATAAATTTATAACCTTCTATTAAATTTCTCTAAACTTAATTTAATATTTTTAACTTTTACACCTTTTCCTATAATAATTCAATCCCTCTCCCAATCCCTCTCCCTTTTATGGTTAATTTATTTATCACTTAGTTCTATTATTTACGATAACTTTGATCTTTTCCACCCTCTCTTCTATTAATCTAATCCCCCTTTCTTTCCTTTATGATTATTTTATTTATCACTTAGTATTATTTTTATTATAACCATTGAAATAGCTAATCTCTTTCCTACCTCATAAACCATTATAGGCTTAATAATGGGTAAAATGTTCACTCCAAACGTTGGAGATTTCCTAAACTTTAACCCATATAATTCATAAAATATGTTGGATGGAATATCCATTGTTATATAAATTTAAAATAGTATTAAATAATTAAATTATTGATTACTGTATTTAAAGTTTTTAAAAATAAAATATATTTTTACACAAAATAAAATAATGATATACATGGATGAATATTTATATTAATGCATCTGAAACATATTTTCATGAAATTTTTTGTAAAAGTTGGATTCAATTTTGTTGAGGAAATACATTTTTTATATTTGAAAACATAGAAAAAATTACAATATTTTAAAAGCAAATGACATATATATATCATTTGTAACATGTATTTTAGTTTTCTATTAAATAATAATAATAATTTTAAAAAATAATAATAATTAATTATTTAAAATAGAAAAATATATACTTAAATATATTTATTTTTAAAATTTTTATATAATTGTAATATTGAATAAAGATATAATTTAGTATTTACTTTTAGTAATATTAGATAAAAAATTAAGATGAAAATTAAATACAAAATTTATAAAAATTAAAATAGATATTAAGGAAAGATACCCTTAATTATAGGATTTACACTTATTAAAAATTTACACTAATATGATATTCATAAATAATATATTATTAAATACTAATGATTTAGAAATATTTAAGATAATATCATAGTTATAAATATTATACGATCAAATAGTAAAACATGACGTGCAATTTCTAAAAAATCTTGGGAGGAAAAGACTTGCCACTTTTGTAAATCTACCATTTTTTATTCTCACTTTCTTTTAGAGTGCTCTCTATACACCAACATTTTATCTTATTTTTTTAATCTTTGCAACAATTATTCTAACTCTCTTTTAGAGCGCACTCCATACACCAACATTCGATCTGAGTTTTCTAATCTTTGCTACAATTCTAACCTCCAAGATTTTCTTACGTGGAGTCATAGGAAATCAAATTTTATAGAAATCCAATTAATTCTCTCTAGTTTTCTGAAGGTCTGATAAACCAAATGGAAACATCATCATCATCATCATCAATGAATTTATTTCTATAGTATTTGGGTTGTTTTTTGATATATTGTTAATTAATATATTGTTTTTATTTGAAATTTATACTTTTAAATAAAAAATTAAAATTCAAGAAAAATCATATTAAAAATAATTATTTGAAAATGTGATGCAGGAGCATTAATCCTCCACTTCAAATCTGAAATGTTTAATCAGACCTATAGGTCTTGACATTAGCCAAGGAGGGGCCATTGTAAAATCTCATGTACAAAGTAATTTATTTCTTAATGAAGATAGATAGGGAATATGTTTAGTGGTCAGGTGTCAATGAGTAATCAGTCATGTAACCTATTCCTGAATTGGAGGGATGAATCGAGTCTAGCAGTTATTTTTCTAAGAATATAAATTAGTGGTTCAATTATAGGACATTAGTTGAAGAGTTGGGTAAGCTATAACTTGTAAAGATCTAATTAAAAGAATTTGGTGGTAGAGGAAACAAAAGGAGGAGTTCAGAGCGAAAATGGCCATTGAACGTGTATCAGGCCATAGACAGAGTAGGTCATGGTGTTTGAAGTTTTTGTACGGTTTACTTTCTTAATGAGAAGGAGATTCATCAGTGTTGAGTGTATTGTTGTCTCTTTTGCAATCTATACGTAATTTGATTGATAAATTTCTGATGACCTAGTTAAAAGAATCCTTTTCTGTGGGAGGAAAAGCTTGCAGGGTTTCAGTGCCTGCATGAGCCTTAATCTAATATTGGAATTGGGTAGAATCACTGTGTGATTCCAATTCATGAGTAAGTGATTGGGTATAATCATTAAATCCAGTTTATACTAGTTGGAGCATGACTTATAGGAAGTTCATTCTTTGTAGAAATCCAAACAAGTCATATTAGGCGTTCGAATTGTGTGATGATGATGTTAGCGATCAAGGAAAAGACCAAAATATCGTTCAGAGTTTGGGGAGATGGAGAAGAAAGTGTTTTTCCATACATGCAAGGTTGAAACTAGTGAGAAGGTGCCTAAAGAAGTTCTATTGTTCCATTGTTAAGAGAAGCATAGTGTTTTGAGTTTAGTACGCAGAGCTGGGAAAATGGATATGGAAACTTCTGCACATAGAAGGTGAAACCATGAACCAACAGTAGTTGTGTGTTCTAAGGTTGATGGTCAGTTGAGAATTAGTGAGACGATGACGAGCATGGTCAAATGTTGATGTGGAAGTCAAGGCTGAAAAACACAAGAGTTGAGTGAGAGTGGATGGTCGAGATTACATCGCAAGATTAAGGTTGATGGTACATTGGTACTATTGGTTGGTATTGTGATAAGACAAAGGATATGTGCTAAAGCCACATGGTGTGAAGGGGCACCAAGGCGATATTAATTTTAAGAACCTCTCATCATTTGTGATGAGTTTTGTGAAGGAAGCCATGGGTCACAGTGATGTGGTCATGTGAAGAGCCAAAGGGTAGTGAGGTATAAGTATGAGTGATTGAGTGTAAGAGAGATGACTCTTCGGCCTTAATATGATGGTCCCGTGGATGGTGACTGAGTGCTTAAAGTGTTGATTGCACACAGCTAGAAGGTGCTTGTATGGTGAATTAGTAAAATATGCTCAAAGTATTTGAGTTATACTTTTAGACCTTGATGAGAGAATTTGTGTATTAGGGGAAGAGCACGATTGAGCATTGAGTGATAAACACATGAGAAGTTTTAAGTGTGTTGAGATTAGTGTAAGTACCGACAGATTAAAGGGCTAAGTTTAGAGTCAAGCCAACATTGGTTAAGAAGTTAAGTTTATAGAAGAGCAATAGTGTTTAAGTTTTCTACTGCGAGAGAGGTTTTATAACCTAGAAGAGCGTGTTACAAAATGGAACACACTAGAATCTAAGAGGGGTCCTCGGGTCTAGGAAAGCCTTAGCAAGGGTTTGCTATCAATTTTGGTATCAGAGCAGGAAAGAAACAAAGAGAAAGACTGTGTTTTTTGAAGGCAAGAAGACAAACACACATTTTGTAAAGAAGAGGATTCATGAGTTGAGGAACTTTGCATACAGGTGAAGAAGAGACTTGTAGCCTGAGCAGTGAGATCCTTGAAAAATATAACTAATTTGGGAGCAGTGATTTCATGCAAGAGGTAGCAACAATAGAGAAACATATCAAAAAAAGAATATCACAGTCTTTAGGAGTAGTGATGAAAGAAACCAGGAAGGTTTTCTGAGAAAAAGAAGAAGTGTGGCCAGAACCTAGTCTTACAGCTGAGGTTGAAATATAAGAGGACACTAGTGTTCTCAGAGTAGGTGAGTTGTGAGTGTGGGCCTAGAAGGAGAAAGGAGGATTTCTCAGGAGGGTTCTAGATAGAGGACCAATACTTCCAAAAGACTAAGTATAGAGGAGGCTTGGTGAGGTAAGTTATAGAAGGGAGAACTGTTATTGTAGAGGCTTAATGCAGCTCATAGAGAGTGAAAGAAATTCAAGAAGATGACTACTGATAGTCATAGCAGAGGTTCAAAAATTGTCCACAAAGTGAAGAAAGAAGATGCCAAGACAAATGGCATATGGAGACAGTTGAGTGATGAAGAATATAAGAGGGAGAAAGCTAAGATAGAAGTCCATCTGTAAGTAATAATGGAGCTGTTACGAAAGAAGAAGGAAGATAAAACATTTGGTTTCCTTGTGAGAAGAAAGCCGAGGTGGCATAAACTACAAAAGAAGAAGAAAGAGAAACTAATGAATGCTCAGTGGGAGGATGAGATACTCAATGAAAATGGGTATCAAGGAGAAACTTGAAGATTGAAGCTTCAAGTGAGGCCAAGAGGTCTCAATGTTTTGAAACTGATATTTTTTGTATGTCTGCAGGTACAATGAATTAAGTAGGACAATTTGCTAATATTGTCACAAAGAATGAAGGAAAAGGGAAGAATATTAATTCTGTTTAGGAAGATGATGGGACAACTGAGTCTCATTCAAATGCACATGCACAATAGAGTGAAAATGTTTCTTTTCATCATGTAGCAAAAGCTGAAAGTGGAAAGAGCTTGGATTATGATGATGATAGCTAAGAACAGGATGAAGCAAGGGAGGAAATAAAGCATTAATATGTTATGCTTAGGGAAGTTGAAAATAAGGTTATTGAGTATTTTCTGAGTCTTGTAGTAGACTTGGAACAATAGGAATATTTGATGATTAAATCATCAAATAAGACCATTGGGTCTTGTGGGTTTAAAGCTAACAAATTGAATGTGTTTGCAGGTATTGCAAAAGACAATCCATATTATGGACCTCTCTTAAGTAAAGTTGAAAGTCATTAGGAAAGACATAATGATGAGGAATATGTAAAGCATGAAGATACAGTGCTTGAAGAAGATGATAGGGAGATTTCATTACTGGAGAACCTGTTAGAGAAATCTGAGTCGAATTGTGAATTGGAACCTCAAGTAAATGAGCTATGATTCGCCCATGGGGGGGCATAGCAAGTGGTAAATGGAATTGTTTGTGAATGGAAGGTCATGAGTTCAAATCCCCCCCAAATTAACCTGTGTGCCATGGTTTGGGCGCTGTGGTTACACCAAGGTTTATAGTGGTAGCGGGATTGGATCCTTGGACCCTGTGTTACGCGAGTACCAGCCCGTCCCCAGTTGTCGATTCCCCTAGTCAAAAAAAAAATGAGCTATGTTTCAATAGTTTTGATGAAGAGATGAGGTTTCTTGAGGAGTGCATAGGTAGGGATGCAGTTGTGAAGGATTCAATCAGTCTAGATAGATAGATGGGATTGTTTCCAAGCAATGATAAAAGTAAAGATAAGTTATTATAGCAGAAGGGGTTTGTAAAATTCTTATTTAACACGGGAATCATCTCTATTGGAGAAGAGACAATCATGCCTCATTTTCAGGTACCTGTTATTGTTGAGGACATGGATAATTTGGCTTGTTTAAATGGCCAAGAGAAGACTATTGAACAACCATTTTGGACTGTCACAGTGATGGAGGATCATAATTCCATTCTGATGAAGGATGTTGAAGTAGTATCACAGAGAAATTGGACGTGTGACAAAGGGGAGGACAATGAATATTGTACAGAGTTTCCAAAATAAATTCCATGTGAGATGAAAGATATGTGGCATGTGCTTCGTCCTTTGGAGTATAAACTAGCAAGCCAAAGAATGGATATTTTGAATGTACAATTGAAATTGGATGAAGGTGAGGCATATGTGTCTCATGATAAAGAGGAATCAGTCCTAGAACTGAAGGAAGCTAAACTGGTTACTAAAATTAGTTAAGGAGATGAAAGGAAGCTACGGGATGGTGTCAAGAAATAAGAGGAACGGAGTTATGCTAAAGTCAATGATCAACATACTGAGGAAATATTTGAGATGAGTCAAGTAATAAGTGAATGGCTGAAATTTTTGCTGAAGGAGGTTGTAATCAATAAGATGGAAATGCCTCAAGTTTTGTCTGAAACAAAAGAAAGTATTAGTTTGCTAAACTATGTTATGTTAACTAATATGCAAAGAAGTGTGAGTGACTATATTGCTGCAGTCAGGGAACTAAAAGATAATGTACTTTATGAAAGTAAATTTGCAGGAAGTGAACAACAATTGGATATTTCGAAGGGATATCCTTACAAAATCATAAAGGAAGTATGGGTGGCAGCAACATCCAGAACAATGCTTGTAGGAATACCTGGGGTAGCATTTGAAGCAAATTCAAGAGTAAAATAACAAGAAAAGGGAAAGAAGGCTGAAGGGGATAATCAACAGCTTGAAGATGAATGGATAGGGTACAACAGAATGTTGTGGTAGAGTAATGAAGACAATATTTTTTTTCAACAAAATATTAAATTGGAAAAGGCTGTAGATGAATTGTGGAACTTAATGCAGATACCTAAGGAGAGCTATAGATAAATGTAGAGGGTAATCAACTGTGAGAAGGTAATCAACTGTGAGATTGCTTGGTGAGTGAAGAACAATGAAGGTAGAGACAATGGAGCACTGCAGTACAAAGTATGGAATCCTGGAATATTGCAATGGAAGAATGATAAAGACGTTGTAGCTTATGGACAACAGCAAACCAAAGTTTGGGATCCAGGAAAGATGAAGAGTGAAAGTACATGATTAGGAGATCATGTCTTCTTTCTACTTTAGGAGTTTGATGCAGGAGAATTAGTCCTCCACTTCAAATATGAAATGTTTAATCAGACCTCTAGATCTTGACATTATCCAAGAAGGTGCCATTGTAAAATATCATGTACAAAATACTTTATTTCCTAATGAATATAGATAGGGAATATGTTTAGTGGTTAAGTGTCAATGAGTAATGAGTCATGTAACCTATTCCTAAATTGGAGGGGTGACTCGAGTCTAGCAGTTAGTTTTATAAGAATAGAAATTAGTGGCTGATTTATAGGACATTAGTTGAAGAGATGGATAAGTTGTAACTTGCAAATATCTAATTAAAATAATTCAGTGGTAGAGAGAATGGACGGTGGAGTTCAAAGAGAAAATGGCCATTGAACGTGTATCGGGCCATAGACAGAGTAGGTCGTGGTATTTGAAGTTTTTGTACAGTTTACTTTCTTAATGAGAAGGAGATTCATCAGTGCTGAGTGTATTGTTGTCTCTTTTGCAATTTGTATGTAATATGATTGAGAAATTTCCGATGAGCTAGTGAATAGAGTCCTTTTCTGTGTGAGGAATGGCTTGCATGGTTTCAGTGCATGTATGAGCTTGAAATTAATATTGGAATTGGGTCGAATCACTGTGCAATCATAATTCATGGGTAAATAGCTGGGTAGAATAATTATATATGGTTCCATTTTATACTGGTTCCACCAAGACTTATAGGAAGTTCATTCTCTGTAGAAATCCAAAGAATTCATATTGGGCATTGGACTGTGTGATTATGATGCTAGTGATCGAGGGAAAGACCAAAATATCATTCAAAGTTTGGGGAGATGGAGAACAGAGTGTTTTTCCATACATGTAAGGTCAAAACTAATGAGAATACGACTAAAGAAGTTCTATTGTTCCATTGTTAAGAGCAGCAGAGTGTTTTGAGTTTAGTACACGGAGCTGGACAAATGGATATGGAAAATTCTACACCAAGAAGGTGAAACCATGAACCGATGGTAGCTGTGTGTTCTAAGGTTGATGGGTGGTTGAGAATTAGTGAGATGATGACGAGCATGGTCAAATGTTGATGTAGAAGTCAAGGATGATGAACACAAGAGTTGAGTGAGAGTTTTTATGGTTGAGATTACATCGCAAGATTAAGATTGATGGTACATTGGTACTGTTGGTTAGTATTGCGATAAGCCAAAGGATATGTGATGAATTCACATGGTGTGAAGGGGCACTGAGGAGGTACTAGTGTTAAGCACCTCTCATCATTTGCGATGCATTTTGTGAAGGAAGCCGTAGGTCACAGTGATGTGGTCATATGAAGAGTTGAAGGGCAGTGAGGTATAAGTATGAAGTGCTCAAGTGTAAGAATGATGACTCTTTAGCCTTAAGATGATGGTTCGATGGATGGTGACTAAGCACTTAAAGTGTTGATTGCGCATAGTTGGAAGGTGGTTGTATGGTGAATTAGTAAAAGATCCTGAAAGTATGTGAGTTAGACTTTTAGACCTTGACGAGAGAATTTGTGTATTGGGAGAAGAGCACAATTGAGAACTGAGTGCTAAACACAAGGAAAGGTTTAAGTGGGTTTATATTAGTGTAAGTGTTGATAGCTTAAAGGAATAATTTTAGAGTCAATCCAACATTGGTTAACAAGTTAATTTTAGAAGAACAATAGTGTTTTTTTTTTCTAATGGGAGAGAGGTTTTATAACCTAAAAGAGTGTGTTACAAAATGGAACACACTAGAATATAAGAGAGGTTGTCAGGTAGGGGTAAGCCTTAGTAAGGGTTTGCTATCAAAATGTGACAAATAGAATAAATGACAACGACAATGATGATGATGATGACAACAATGATAAAATTTTCTCAATCAAGTCTTACGAGAAAAGAAATGTGGTGGAATATCACTAAAGGATAATTGGTAATAGAAAAAGGAGATAGGGTAGGTACATTATATTTATGTCCTCATAATACTGATTATTCTATCTTTGTAGCTTCCACAGAAACAGGTTCTGTGTTGTGGCATCATAGGCTTGGCCATATGAGTGAGAAGGGGATGCAGATTCTCCACTCAAGGAAACAGCTTTCAGATATGAAGCATGTAAGTTTGGAATTCTGTGAGAACTATATTTATGGAAAACATAAGAGAGTTAGATTTCTCAGGGGTGGGAAAGAAAAGAAGAGTGAAACGCTAGACCTTGTCCATATAGATGTATGGGGACTAGCTCAGGTACAATATCTTGGTGGCTTTTGTTATTATGTTACTTTTATTGATGATGCAACTAGAAAAACTTGGGTTTATTGCATTAGATAGAAATATGATGTGTTTGATACTTTTAAGAAGTGGAAATATTTAGCTGAGAATGAGACGGGAAAAAGGTTGAAATGCATCATATCTTATAATGGAGGTGAGTACTGCAACAAGGATTTTGATAGTTACTTTTCACACAATGGGATTCACAGAGAGAAGACAATCCCTCGAACACCACAAGAAAATGGTGTGTTAGAAAGGATGAACATAACGATCATGGAGGATGCAAGGTGTATAAGATTTCATGTAGGGTTTCCCTTACAGTATTGGGATGATGTTGTAAACATTGTTGTTTATTTAATAAACAGAGGGCATTGAAGTGCTTTGGATGGTGGCATTCTAGAGGAGGCATGGATAGGTAAATAGGTAAAATACTCATTTCTGAGAACTTTTGGTTGTGAAGCATTTGTTGATAAATATGATAGAACAAAGCTTGAGGCTAAATCCAAGAAATGTACCTTTATTGGATATGGGTTTGATGATTTTCGTTATCGCTTATGGGATCTTAAAAATCACAAAATCATTAGGAGTAGAGATGTAGTATTCAATGAAAAGGTCATGTACAAAGATTGGTTGCAGGGAAAGAAAGAGGAAAATGAAAACACGGAGTACACAATGCTTGATGAAATCAAAGAAAATGAAGTTCCAAAGGCACCAAAAAATCAAGAGCATCAACAGGTACCTAAAACTCCTGCAAATGTAAGAAAATATACCAGGTTAAGTAGACCCCTAAATGATTGATCTCTCCTTCACTTTATTATTTATTGATGACTGATTTTGGTGAACCAGAATGTTATGAAGAAGCAATTCAAGTAGAAACTAGAAAGAAGTGGGAGTAAGGAATGGATGAGGCGAGGGACTCATTGGTAAGAAACCAGACTTGGGATCTAGTTAAATTGCCTACAAAAAAAGGCATTGCAAAATAAATGGGTTTACAGGTTGAAGGAAGAAGATGGAGGCAAGAAGCGGTACAAGGATAGACTTGTTGTAAAGGGTTTTGCACAAAATAAAGGTATAGACTTTGATGAAATATTTTCTCATGTTGTTAAAATTACTTCAATTAGAACTATTTTAAGTCTAGTGGCGGTAGAAGATTTGCATCTTGAATAGTTAGATGTAAAAACAACCTTTCTCCATGGGGATTTGGAGGAAGATATTTATATGCAACAGCCACAAGGGTATGAGGTCAAAGGGAAGGAGAATTTACTTTTTAGGTTGAAGAAGAGCTTGTATGGATTGAAGCAAGCTCCAAGACAATTGTATTTAGAATTTGATAAGGTTATGATAGAGGTCATTATGACCACTATGTTTATTTCAAGAGGCTAGATAACAGAAGATACATTATCTTGTTATTGTATGTGGATGACATGCTTGTTACAGGGTCTAACATGAAGGATATAAATGTGCTCAAAAGAAAGCTAGCTAAATCATTTGCGATGAAGGATTTGGGTGTTGCAAAGCAAATCCTTGGTATGAGAATAACAAGAGATAGGAAAAATTGCAAATTGATGTGGTCTCAAGGTGAGTACATAGAAAAGGTGTTGCAGAGGTTTAGAATGTAGAATGAAAAACTAGTTAGTACACCTTTAGCGAGCAATTTCAAACTAAGTAAGGAGATGTGTCTAGAGACATAGGAAGAGATAGATTACATGTCCAGGATTCCCTATTCATCAGCGGTTGGAAGCTTTATGTATGCCATGGTGTGCACAAGACCAGATATTGCACATGCAGTGGGAGTTGTGATAAGGTATATGAATAATCTAGGTAAAGAGAATTGGAAGGCACTACAGTGGATTCTCAGGTATTTGAGAGGTACCACTTCTCATGCATTATGTTTTGGAGGTTCAGACACTGTTTAATAGGGATATGTTGATGCAGATATGGCTGATGAACAACAGGGTATGTGTTTACTGTGGGTGGAACAACAGTAAGTTGGATTTCAAAACTTCAACAGGTTGTTGCACTTTCAACAACAGAAGCATAGTATTTTTCTACTATAGAGACTAGTAAGGAGATGATTTGGTTGCAGAGGTTCATGGAGGAATTGGGTAAGAAGCAGGAGAATAGCAGGCTGTACAGTGACATCCAGACTGTCATTAATCTTGCAAAGAGATCAGCCTTTCATTTGAATACTAAACATATACATGTCAGGTACCATTTCATAAGATCCATTCTAGATGAAGAACTATTAAAACAAGAAAATATACATACTAGCCAGAATCCTGTAGACATATTGACAAAGGGAGTAACTAGAGAGAAAATAAGTTCCTGCTCGGTTTATGTTGGCCTTCAAGCATGAAGCTGAAAATAAGAAATTTTCCAAGTCCAAGGTCCAGAGCATAGTCCAGCAAGTGCAGCAATGGTGGAGTTGTTGTGATCAGTCTCCAAGTGGGAGATTGTCGGTTGTGGAGCATGATCTCCAAAGATATTATTGAGCAATCATGTTTATATCCCAGGTTTACTATACACCCATTCCATCCAGGGGGTGCGGGAGGGCCCATCCCCCCTGGCTGGGGGGTCCAGTGGGCTAGTGATCCCCCAGTGGGAGTTCGAGGGCATAGCCCCCGAGAAATGTTTTTGGGATGTTTGTTGGCAAATAGTTTTTTGGACCCATGGTATTGGGTATTGGGTTAACCGTAGTATTTTCCCATGGTATTTCCCCTATAAACAAAAATCATGGTAATACAACTGTGGCATGGTATTGTATTGCATTGTAAACAATCTTTGTGATTGTGTGAGAGAGATTGTGAGAGCGTGAAGAGGAAGTGCAATGATGTTCGTGAAGAGGAAGTGCAATGATGTTCCTGTAGGTTGTATCTCTTCATCTTTCTATACGGTAATAAAAGGACTGGCAATTTCTGTGTGGACGTAGCCCATCGTTTGGGTGAACCACACTATATCTGTGTCTCTATGTAATGTGTTTAATGTTTTTTGCATCTTGTTTAATGATTTAACTATATATATGTTATTCCTCTGCAGTCTTGTTTACCAACAAACTAGGATTTTTCACATTCAATGGCATGGGCCCAAAATCCATGAACTGCAGGCATACATATGACTATTTAACCAATTCAGGCTTACCTAACAATACCCCCTTTAAACTTGACTTGGGGTAGTCACTAAACCCCTAAAATTTTCATAGAGAATTGAAAGAGAACATGCCCCCTTCTCAACTAGGCTCAACTATATTGGCATAGATTTCCTTGCCTCAAGGTCATCTATCCTTGTTGTAGATTTATTTTTCTTAGACCTTCTAACCTTTTGCTCTAATACCATTGTTATGATTAGAAGTATTTTCTCTAAGTCCTTATGTAGGCTTCGCCACCAACAATAACATGGGATAATACCATGG
>LPNX010984191.1:0-27389 GCA_001517045.1 Pseudotsuga menziesii | reverse complement strand
AGGAAGGCGAAGAGGCTGGTAATCAACCGCCTCATGAAATGTATAAATACAGGCATTTGCATTTGAATAAACAATCAATCGGGAGTTATACCTAACAACTAATAAATAAATAAATAAAACAAAATCATAAAAAAAAAACACAAAATCATAAAAAAAACTCAAAATCAAAATGCACAACAAAGAACAAAACCTCTACCCAGTATGAAAGCTCGACTATTTTCCCTCCCCAACTACTCTTCCTGTGTTTATGAGTTCTGCGGTATAGCTAATAATACTCTACCTTGATTTCTGCATGCCCGACAGCTCCTTATACCTCCCTAATTAACAGTTCTATGGCATAGCTAAGAATACTCCATGTAACTGAATCACTGGGATGAACGGTGACTGAGAACATCTCATGCCCTAGCACCGACATGCTGACACAACACATAGAACTCACAATGAAAAAGCATTGAGAACCCACGGTGATAGAGAGCTGAAGTGTTGAAGAGGACCAATTTATTCAAATCTAGATCGAGCCTAATAAGGTAATCTTTATTGAGAATGCATGCCATGTATTTGAAGTAATGTCTAAAAAAATTGAATACTGCCTAAATAGTTTCTAGAGTTAATGAAGATTGAAACTTTTTCTGATGTAATTTCTTTCAGCACTATCCATACAATTGAGTGAACAATACTCAAATCTTGGTCAAAATTTATCGTGAATGCTGCCAGTCATGAATCGTGAATGTTGTCTGTCCCCAATCATGAATACCATCAATAATCGTGATTTGTGAATCATGAATAATGTTTTTGAGCTCTCCCATACTGTGAATATTAATTGCATCATGAGATTACTGCAGTCCCCAATCATGGACATGATAATCAGATTGTAGCACTTGAAGGGATTCCTCTATGGAGGCTTATTATCAACTCTTCAGAGTCCAAAACATGTTGATCCTGTAGGTGTTGTTGGTGCTATAAGTAGGAGCCTTTACAACAGAATGGTGGCTTCCATTTCTTCCATAGTTGTTCTTCAATTAGAAAGTTTGCAAAGGCATATATTTCAGGGTAGTAGCTGTAAATCTCCAAGATGAAACGTCCAAACCTAGATTGCAGAACAATTCAACAATCCTCGGCATAGATTAATACTGAAGATGCAACGATCCCTCTCAAAGAAGAAGTTAACTGCTGAAACAATGGGTAAATGCTAAACCTTGTTGAGAAGCCTCCCAAGGATATATGCACTACCCTAATGAATCATGAATATAGCGGGACGTTTTTACAAAAGATTCTCTTAGCTGATCCATACTCCACAATACACATTGATTTGACCACCCTACAAGGTTATCCCAAGGCTGCAGCTTCTCTAGAAGGTGATCCAAGGGTGGCTCAAAGATTCAAAAGGCTAGGCACAGCAAATAAACCTCTTCAAAAGGCATGCAAACTCTTCAAATGCATCTCCAAGAGTATTCAAACAGACCACAAGAAGGAATGTTGATCAATGCTTTGTTGGCTGCTATCATATGAACCCTATAATTTCTATTTAAAAGTGACGGCCTGCAATTTGTTTATTCAATCACCCTCCAACAACAGCCTTACTTCCCAATGAGGTTTCAATCGATGAACTTCTTTTTAGATCTAGACTGCTGCAAAGCATTTTCAAGCCACATGTTAGTTGATGCTTAGACTGCTGCACATGAAATGATGCCTAAAGGATGCCCAGAATTGAAAATAAGGCTGCCTCTACACAGGAACATGATCAGGTTTGCCAATGGACACTAATAAATTTCACCCAGAACATAGCATAATTGCTTCTCAACTCATAGCATTAGCCCAGAATTGGCTTTCTACTCATTCTTTGCAGCTAAAACATGCCTATAACTAATATTCAATTGCATAAGTCAGCCCACAATATGGATAGGATGTTGCTTTTTGCTGCTACACATGCCCAGAACTACTGGTACTACTGATTGAGGTTTGTAATGCACCTAGAGGCTAGAACTGCTCCCTAAATATTGTTTAGAGACTCAGAACAATTCATATAATGTCCAGGTTTGGGATTTATGGTTGTTTTCAATCCCATATCTGTTACTCTAGTGCTGTCTTTTCCCACAATCAGCCTAGAATTAGAAATGAATACTGTTTTAGGGCTGTTTAAGGCCACAATTAGACCCAAAATTGCCCATAGTGCTGTAAAAATGGTATAGAATTTGTCCCTCTACATACCTATAAACCTTGAGAACATCCCAGAACTCCTCATGAAAACTGAAGGTAAACACCCTACGCAAACAGGGGGGTAACACAACATAAATCTTGTCTTCTATTATTATTGTTGTTTGCTTCTATTTTTTATATTTTTCTAGCATAACAATTGTCATCAACAAACTATAATAGAAAACATCAACCATGAAATGAAACAAGGCATCATGACCAAGGAGTTCTAATATATAGTCAACAGTTCAAACTCAACTGTCATATAATTTTTACAAAATAGACCATATAAACAAATAATTCTAAAGTTATAGATTCTAGATTATAAATTGAAAAATGCAAATAATTCTACCATCTATTAAGTGTTAAACTTTCGGGTTACTCTGAAATTGTTTACACCAAGTTTGGGATGCACCATGAAATTTGGCACACATGGCGGATTTTCAACCCCTGGATAGTATGAGAGGGATTTTAGCATGATAAATGGTCCATGATGGATTTGCACACTTTTAATAGGTTTCTCAAAGGATGCCAACCTTAGATGATCATTGGCTTAATGTTCTTCCCTAGGGCATTTGAGATCTCTTGCTTGGATGGTGGGCCTATTGCATGATGGCCACATGGAGGATTCTCTTAGTGGGAGAATTCCCTATAGGATACGAGGAACATTGTGCATTGTGGAGTACTACAAGCCCTATATAGCATGTGGCAGCTTGGTTTTTTGTTCAAAAGATTTGAAATGGCTTAGGGACGCCTAGGGCTTCGACTTTGTTCTTGCAAGGGGTAGCTGCCCCAATGGAATAATTGGCTTTGGAGGATGAATGGAATCATAAAGGCTCAAGATGGAGTGGTGTGGCTTTCCTTTCATAGCTATATCACCTTGGGTGGTGCACGATGTCATCATTGGAGGTTGACACTAGTACTTAGGAGTGGAGCACTTCGCTTGAGTGTGGCTTACTTATGTTTAGTAGGCTTGCTTGTAAGGCTTAAGTTGACCTATGCTATATTGTTGTCCTTCCTTGCCTCTCATATAAACAGAGAAAGGAGAGAGTATTTCCAAACATCACAACACATCACAAATTCATTTTTATCTCTTCTTTGGGGTGCTCTCTTAGTGATGTGCTAAGGTTCACGAGGAAACCCTAGTGGAGCATAAGAGGAGAAGATGGATGATTCTTTCTTGAATTCTTCTTTGTACATTTGATCTCTCTCTCTTGGGCATTGGGGCTTCTTGTTCTTGGAGCATCTTGGATTCTAGGATTAGGGTTTCATCCTTTTGAGGCTAGAGATTAGGTTTTGATGTATTTGGGGAAGAAAAGGAGGAGGGTGTCTTTCCTTAGAGATGTTGATGTTTGTAGCTCAGACAGGTATTTCCATGATTTTGTGTCTTACTTATGGAAATCATCATTAATACCTCTTTGGAACCTAGGAAATTCACTTATTTAAAGTGTATTAAAGTGAATGCCCTTTTAGATGATTGAGGCTAATTTAGAGAAATGCCCAAGTTTTCGGCATTAAAGATTTAAATTAATTAAATGAATCTCAATCATTTATCTCAAATGAGTGAGATTTAATCTCAGCAATTGGAGTTAGGGTTTTGGTTCATCTCAATAGTATCAAAGGCAGCTGAGGAGAGAGAGGAAGATACACCATCACAAGAGTGAAACTCAAGCATTGAGTTGGAGAGAGAAAGACATTGTACTTCCAATTTTTCGCTAAGAGAAAAACAACATTTCAAAAGACATTTGTAGGTGGGGCGTACCAGTCAAGCAGAGCCATCACTTGTCTGTAGGGGTAGCCGTACAGGATTTCGTACATTGGTACAAATCCATACTGCACAGTCCATACCATTGTACAGATAAACCGTACAGGGATTCAATGTAGTCATTTGGATCTGTACAAATCATCATCCATATAGTCATATATATTGGCCATGTGCACAGTTCCGTACAATCGTACGGACCAAACAATGGCTGCACAAGGCCATACAAGGAAACATATTCAACAGCTTGTTTGTAGAGGGTTTTTCGAGGTGATTCTTTTTTTGTAAGTAAGATGGGACCATTCTATTACTAGATCAAAACTAAATATATTTACATATCTTGCTCCTTAAAACATGGAGTCAAGCATTAGTCTGGTATCCAAAAAAAGAAAAAGAAAAATGATAGCCCATAAAGAAAGACAGAGGAGCATGAGAGCAGCCCAGCCCTTCAGCGTGGGCGCTCGATATTGAAAATAGAAAAGTGAATCTTATCCATAACAAAACATAGACCTACTAAGCATAAGGAACCAAGCAAATATTTAACCCAAAACAAACCACAAAGAGCATCTAACCGTCCCGCGATGAGGAAAGGATTAGTGTCTGTGGGAGGACTCGACTTCATCCAGGGCATTTATGATGCCTTACCCACTCCCCTGGTTAGAATTCGAATGGATTGATTCCTCCATGTCCTCATATTCATCTTGCAGGATGCACTGAAAGGGTGGAACCGAGAGTCAAGCCATGCGTAACGTTCTGAAAATCATTGTTGGCTGGGCTCAGGGTTCTAATACCCCCTTTCTTCTCCTATAGGTTGTGAGTGAGATTGAAGTGGCAGCCTATTATCTAGTGTCTTCACCCAAAAAGGTTACTCATGTTCTGTAGTGACCTAAGAAAGAGCTGCTTGGAAGCTAGTTTGAAGGTCCCATACACATTAGTAAGGAAGCATTTGGAGTTGGTTCCTAAAATATGGAACTCGACAGAGATTGAAAATTTTGTAGCCATGAAATTAGTAAGACTTAGACCTAAAGGGTTCCATATGATTCCTATACCTCCTGCTGCACCTGAGGAATCAATGGCAGAGGCTTCATAGTTCTTCCAGATCTTGCTTGCTATGGATTTGAAACTCTCCTCTGAGAATTTTGTTTCTTGAATAAAAATCACTAAGGGTTTCTCTTCCCTTATTTTCTTCTTCAATAATATTTTCTTGCTAGGTGCACTGCACCCTCTGATGTTCCAAGATAAAAGCTTCACTGGGAGGGTTTGCTAGATATGGAAAAGGTTGCCTTGATGGTCGAAAAATGCCCTGATGCCACAATTTTTTCCCCAATGTCCTTGATGCGTTGCTGGTTACTTCTTCTTCCACATTTTTCATTGCCTGTCTTCTTGATAGTCTCATGGATTTTGGCTCTTGGGTTATCCGAGGAAACTACTAGAGATTTATCTTTTTTCTTGGTATTTATGATTGCTTCCTTGAGTAGAACAACCTATTGTGCTGGTATGATCCCTTTGATTGGATCTTAGATAGCTTTCTCAAGTTTGTCTAGGTTTAGGTCTCCTAGATCCATTTCCTCTGTGTCTTCTTCTTCTACCTGCATATTGGTTTGTTTCTCTATTGTCGCATCCTAGAAGTTTTCCAGGATTTCCTTGCAATCCTTAGGGTCATCTTTGGATGTTTCTAGGATTTCCCTATCCGGATTTTTCTGAGTGCTTTCTTTTTGTATAATCTCGAAGCCCTTAGCTCCTAAGTGTAGATGGAAGTGCTCCAAAGGCTTCCATGTTACATTAATCCACTAGAGAAAAGCTTTCTCTGATGGCCAAATACCCACAAATTTTTTTATAAGGGCATGGTGTCTCATGACCTAGGATCATTTTCAACTTTCCCACTCATGCCCTGGTACACTTGTTTTTCATTGGGAATGTTCATAAGATTCAACGTAGGATATTGAACAAGGAAGATTAGGATTTAGGTTATAAGCCCAGTTATCAAGGTGATGATGGAACCAAAGGTTGGCATAAATGACCACATGATGCCAAACATGCACCTTCCATGATTATTTCTATCACCAAATATTGACCGTCCACCTTCATAGTTCTGTTTTTCCATGTCGATGAACTATCCTTAGTTTTCAAATTGGCTTTGTAACCAATGCTAAATGCTTTGCAACATTTCCACACTTCTAAATGTTACTTATGGGTACATAATATGGCTAGATAATTCACATCCTCATTCTCCCTATAATCTAATAGCTCTTCCTCAAGGTCCATGTCTATTGTACGACCGAAAATTTAGGATAAACAATGAGAGTTGTGAAAACCCTAGAAACCATAGTCCCCTCCAAAAACATAACTATATTCAATTTCCCCTCCCTCCCACCCAAATCAACTACCTACACCACCATCACTATAGTACATTCATTTTCCATCAAGAAGTAGCAGCCAAGTAGAGTACTGTATACTGCAATTATTTAGGGTTACAACACAATAGCGCCTTAGTTATACTTCAATGATCGCTAATTGTATCCCTCTCTTAATGAGGTGTTTTGGGCAGAGGTTGTGTGTTATATGATCTAAAAAGGCTTACACGTAGCCTTCACTCGTTTAAGTTTCAACTCAATGCCTCATGTGCATGTTTTTGAAACAATATAATCTTTCATATAACAAGATTATATTATTTCTTATTACAATCTAATAAAAAGTAATAGATGAGAGTGCTCACCCACTATATGACACCTCATATTAGCACCAATACCCTATTTCTAACCATTATGGCACATAATCATTCTTAATAACCTTAGCCATGATTCTTCCTACTAATTCCACTCATAACCATCCTCCAAGTCTTTCTCAAAACCAATATCATGACCTAGGATCATTTTCAACTTTCCCACTCATGCCCTGGTACACTTGTTTTTCATTGGGAATGTCCATAAGATTCAACGTAGGAGATTGAACAAGGAAGATTAGGATTTAGGTTATAATCCCAGTTATCAATGTGATGATGGAATCAAAGTTTGGCATAAATGACCACATGATTCCAAACTTTCACCTTCCATGATTATTTCTATCACCAAATATTGACCGTCCACTTTCATAGTTATGTTTGTCCTTGTCTAAGAACTATCCTTATAAAATCTAAAGCATATGGATATGCTTCATCTATTGATATGCAGCGAGACTAAGGCCAACTCAGCCTATAGTTGTAATCATATTTATTTGGCCTAAAGCTACAAGTCCTAATCCCCCTAAAGCTACAAGCCCTAATCCCTAGTGGCATTCTCAAACATACACTTTTGGAATCGAAAATTGCACTTTAGAAGGACTATTTTTGGGCTTTAAAAAGGATAATTTGAGAAAATTTTAGTCCATATTATGTTAGATTTTTCCATATTTAATGAAATGGAGGTTATATCATGAAATTTCATAATAAACTGGAAACATAGGAACAATAATCACACATGACCCATGAATGGGATGAAAGGTTTCCTCAAGGGGATTTCATTAAATCAACAGGGAAATTACATTGGAGAATGACATATATGGAGATACAAGAAGAATATACAAAATTACAATAGAGATTACATAATACTATAGAAAAAAGTTTGAATCTGTCTAGCCCAAACGCACCAAAAGAGTCATAAGCTCTTTCTTCTAATGTCTCTGTGATCAAACAAAAATTGGAAGGAGTTACACTCTGCTTCCAAAATATGTGATCCATTTCTTGTGATAATTTTTTCCTTCTTATAGTGCTTTTACATTTTCCTGTTACAACTATATCTTATTGACTTCTTACTAGCCATTTATGCTACCAACAAATAAACCAACCAAACCTAAATCTGTTATGTTTATATTAAACTATTGTAGTTCCTACTGATATGTCCTCCACCATAGGTGCCAAGCTAGCAACTAAAGTGGTTGTTGAGATAGATACTAAGGTAGTTGTTGAACTAGAATTTATGGAAGCTATGATGACAAATCCCATGAGTATCCTTAAGGTATAACCAATAGATCCTACTGAGCAGATGTTAAGGCATTGAACTTGGAAATATTCTTCCAATTATTTCCCATTGGGTACTCAGACATCTTCATGTCCCAAATTCACATATCTAGGTTTTTGTTGCGACTGTAAGAGGACGGAAGCAAATTTTTGAAAACAGAGCAAATATTAGAAAGTAGCCCAAAATCATCAAGCAATTTATCTAAGATAACCTGGCCTCTGATACCACCTTCTATACCTTCAAATTGTAGGTCATCATTTACACGATAGGTAATTATAGGCTCACAATGTTGTCTAGGATAGAGTTTTCCATTTCCATCCCAAGGAGATGTAAGGCCTCAATTAAGGAATTCATTGAAGATGGATTAAGAGAAATAACATCCTTGGCCAACTAAATGGATTTATTGTACAATATTTGCACCAAATTCTTCTTTGCGATCAATTTTGAATCTTTCATGTTGATTTTGGTTATGTGTGTTATTTCCATTGCCTCCAATTCTTCACCAGTATTGAAATTTAGAATATCCATGACTAATATGGAGATTTATGTCTTATTCTCTAAGTCTATGAAGGTCCTTTCGGCATCCTATATTGTAGTGCCTACCAAGTTCCATTCATATTGGGTAATAATGAAATGTAGTTTTGGGTCAATATTGCTTCTATCAGATCCTAGGCTAAGTGTTTTTTCTTTTAAGGGAGACTTCCATGAATGCCTCTTAGTGAGGTTATCAACCTATTTCTACAACTTAGCCCTGTGGTCTTTTAAATTAGTGATCATTGCATCCCTCTTTTCTATCATGTTCTTTAAAATGTACACTTCCTCTCGATTTCGGAGGTCCTCCTTGATTTTGCACAACTCATCTTTGTAACACCCCAGTTTTGACCCCGTTGCATTAAATGTACATGATGTATATATTGTAAATGATCACGGTGTGGAGCTAAAGGACAAGGCCCCACCATTGATTGGTTATGCTATGTTTTGGATTCAAATTTGTCACCGATGGTATATCGGGGCATGTGGCATATATTATGCGTGTCACCATGTAAATATGCGTCTATAATTAATTAAATGAACCCGACCAGCTACGATCGTGACAACTAAAATGAGAAAGGGGCATGATTTTGACAAGGATAAGGGTGGGTAAATTGTTAAACCTTGGCCAATGAGAGAAAAACCCATGTGCCATCTTCCCTTGTTTTATTCCAACCACTTTCATTAAAAATGGTTGCTGGTGGTTGAGACAGTTAATGGTCTTTGGGAGTGGGGTGGCAGGACTGTCAGTCCTCACCCACACACACACTCCACCACTGTTGACTTCACAATGGAAAAAGAAACCACTTCCATCTCTCCCGCATGGATTTTTACTCTCTCCACGACTGTGCAAGAGTACTCACGCACTCTCCACTACGCAGGCCTCCCGAATTGTTGTTCATCCTCTCGTAGGAGTGGAAGTGGCTCACGTTAATGCACTTCTGGCTACGGGCATTCTCACCATTGTTTGTTCGCTGCTCTCCCGCCCAGGATTTTCCTGGCTTTTACCCACACAGTTTTCCTCTACAGATTTACGTGACAGTGGCTGTATATTTTCCCTCACAGGAGGATTTGTGGGTCCTGTGTTGTTGTTTCTCTCACGTACAAGCTGGGAGAATTGTAATTTCTTCACCAGCGTGGTCTGTGTAAGTCTTCCAGTGTATTCATTGCCTGGGACATGCTGTTGTTCCCCACGTTGTTGGCAATGTATGCTGATAAATTTTGGGGGCTATTGTTTTCCCCATGTTGTGAGTTGTGCACACTGATTTCGTGTTGGGACTGTTGTTTTCCCCATGTTCATTGATACGTTTCAGGACTATGTAATTTGCTTGGGAGTCATTTTCCCTATTTAAGTTGTGACCACTGATTTAACTACATGTGTGCAATGGTTGGTCTTTGGACTGTGTTGGGAGCAAGGATGCGGGCTTGGTTTGCTTGATAAACCTAGTGTGTTGGAAACCACATAGATAGAGCTAGAGGACTGGATTTCTTCTTCACAACCCCTGAATAGCACTGGAAGGGAATGCAGGGCCTAAGGGACTATGTAACAGAGAAGGGACTGATTCCTTGTGTTGGGTGTGTGTGGGTGTTTTAGAAACCAGGCTAGTTCTGGTGTAGGTGTTCCTAGCTCTGCAATGAGCTCACCAGCTTAGCATTTAGCCCTTACCAACTCCTTGATGGCCTGATAAACCCAATTGTGTTGGCTTGGATGTGTTTTGTATACCCTTGGCTATGTGTAAGCCTGTTAGTTCCCTTATTTCTTGGAGAATCATGCCCAGCTCGGGGGTGGCAGCGCTGCTGAGAGATTAAGGAGCATGCTGGCCTATGGTTGGGTGGAACATTGCAGCAACATAGCTGGTTGCAGATCAAGTTATTCATAAGATAAGTGCTCTTGTCCATTTCTACTTCCACAACTATATTTACTGTTAATGACTATAATAGACATGTTGAATGAATGCTTGTATGAATGTATGATGTTTCCATTGTGCCTGATAGATAATTGCATCTGTGCATGATAAATGTTCATGTGTGCATGTTTCTACTTCAATACGTTTGCTTCAACATTCTGTTTTAGCATTTTTATGCATGTACATGTTCATGGGGCTCTTAGCCCATGTGTTTGAAGCTTGTAGTCGCGTCCTCTTCGACGGTCAGAGGCATGGGGACGTGACAATCTTCCTTAATGTTCATGTTGGCTAGAGTGTCAATTGGGTTAGTTGTTGCAAATAGAAGCAATGTAGCACCTTTAGCACAAACCAAGTTGTAATTTTCTTATTTTAAGCCATTGATCTATTTCTCTAGCTTCTCTATTTTTACTTTGCATTCTTGGGAAATATTAACCATATAATATTTTCTTCCTAAAATTCCAACAACTCTACTTTCTGGATATGTTTAATGGTAGGGACATTTAGCTTATTATTGATAATTTGAACCTTTTTTCTTTCTTTCAATAAATTATGTCTAAGGGTGGCGTCCAGTGGGATTATTCCCATTTCCACTACCTTTTTCCCCAACTCCATGATTTGAAGTTGTTTGGAATTATTTGCCACTTTTTCATTTCTTAGTAGCCTCTCTAGTCTGTTAACTATGCCTTGCATCTTGTTAGCATTCATTGTATACTTTAGCATGTATATAGAAACTATCTCTCTTGTATATAGATTCCATTCAATATTATATGTAGAGATGAAGGGATACATATTATAAGTGAAATGATTGTCCTTGTACCTATCTAGAGTTGGGATTACACCTAAAGTGGTTGGATCTAGATCAACCATCTTAAAGGTCCCTTGCTTCAAATTCACTGTTGATAATAACCTAAGATGTCCTATTAAAGATATTTAAAAGAAAAAACCACCTGCTAACTTTATGATTGAAAGCATCATGAGATTTCCAAATTTTCTAATACCTTAGCCATTGAATGACCAGATCTCCAAGCCTCCATGTTTTACTTAAGCAGGTGGCAATGTCAATCAGATCATAAATATCCCCTGTCTCATAGATATAAACAGGTTTTTCACAACTCCATATCCAATTCCTACATACTGGGCTGTCATGATGGATCTCTATTCCATATGGACAATTTTCTAGAATCATGTGCCTGAGACCCTCTAAAACAACCTTATCTTTTAGTAGAAATTTTAATGAACAACACTCTTGATTACATGTTGGTTATATTGTTAGCAAAACTAGATGAAAAAATTATATTTACCTTATCTGGAAGAATGACTTGTACAATATAGAAGAATGTTCCTTTTGTTATCAGAGGCATTGTTTTTTTTCATGCTATCATTCCTCAGTCCACCACTCAAAAATACTTCTCTTAAAGCAAATTTTTCACATGTTTCTAAGGTTTCCTACATGTGTTTTCAGAGAAATAGTTATGTTTTCTAGGACCAAGCAACTGGGTTTCTTGACATCGAAAAATAATCACATGAATGCCAATGGAAAAAATTGTGCATTAACATATAATCTGTTTTCATTGTTTGGAAGCTATTATTATATATATTTCATATGTGGCATACTTTCGTTTCATTGCCTAGAACTTATACTCTTGTTGTTTGTGCAGGTTCTAGAGATTGTTGATACACTAGGAGAAGTGACAGAAAGTGTTGATTACTATGTTGATGGGTGTACAATCTTAGTGGGCAACTTATTTTGCAGGTAAGAACAATCTGTGATGAATTTTTATGGTTTTTCTATCTCTCAAGGTTGATCCAAATAATGGTTGTTATAACTCATGAGTCACAACTAAGGATCTGACATTTCTCTTTCTCCTTTCTTAGTGGATGTTGGTAAGATATTTTAATTTTCTTATTTGATGTTGTTATTGTGCACCTTAAGCAAGGAAAGTTAGGGCTTTACTTTCATCTTGTCACTTGACTTGCTTTGATCCACCTGGAGACAATGTTCCCATGCTTGATCAAGAGTCCTATTAGGTTTGGACTTAGGCACCATGGATAAGAATCAAGATTGGCAGAATTAAGATTGGAAGAATTAAATAATTGGCATACTCTGATAAATGTATGATAGAATTAGATGATTAGCATGCCCTTATAAATGTATGGCATAATCTAGAAGATTGATTAAAAATCTTAAAACTGAACCTTTCATAGTCTAGCAGATTCATAAAAATATAATAAAATATGGAAGTATGATATGTAAAAGAATATCAGAAGCATATACTTGGACTGTGAACATACCTCCTTCACATAGCAACAATGCAGCCTCCTTGAGTCCTTCACATGGCAAAAACACAGCCAATAAAACACTACAACGTGAACTCAGCCTCTTTAACAAACTGACAAACACATGTGAATAAAAATGCTCCCCACAATCACGTTTACAATGAATAAGACAGTGAAATGGGAGAGTGTTTATATTAAACATTGAATTTAAGGTTTTTGCTTCCATTTTTTCCTTTTAAAATCTATTTTAACCGCCACATTTCCACGCTGGGTTCCACTTTTGTGTTCTGGATTGGGATTGTTATTATCAGGGAGATATTTGTGTGTTTGGCCAAGCTTCCAAGTCCCAACTCTCTAGGCAAGTCTGAGCTGAGTACTCTTCTCAATGGAGGGATTTAGGAGTCTACCATGAGTCAAACATCACTGGTTGATGTTTATAGAGACCAATAATACATTAATGTAACTTCAGCTTGCAGTCATCTGGGACATGTGTTGCATATGCATGATCAACACTTAGTCAAAAAGTACATTTAAGACACTTTACCAATATTTGTATAGGATAGGGGGAGGACAGAGCATGTCGACCTTGGGACTTGTAGCAATCTGCTTTGAGATTGACAAAGTTGTTTGCCTTGGAGGAACACAACCAAAAGGGTAAAGTCCTTTTGTTGTCTTTGTTAGATGCTAACCTTGTAGTTTTCAATGTTGATTTACAAATTATCACCAGTACAATAGGTATTTTATACTTTGACATGAGACTAAGAACACACTATGTGGAATCTTATCAAACATAAAATTACAGTTAGACAATGCATGCATTACTCAAAAGGCATACACACCATCCCATGAAAGAAAATACTATATCCTTGTGCTAGAAAACATATTCAAGAAAATGAGTTGATTTAAGATGGAGGTATGGATGCAGTGAGGATACTAATGCATCAACTTGGGTATTTGCATCTAAGTCTAATTCTAGGTCCAAGTAGAGCTGCTCTCCAATAGATGAGGTTAAGTATGTTTTTGATCAAGAAAGTAGTTCTGTTTCAGCTTTTATTGCGCTTTGGAAAGATGAGGTAGCCAAGGGTGCCCGGTTAAGGCTGCAAGGATTCCAAAAAGTTGGATCCTATTGTATACTCTGATTTTATTACTTCTCTAATAAGCTTCAGGAAGCGGTTAGGATGGGCATTGTAAATACCCTTCCACTATGTTATTGTTTAAACTTCAAACTAGCAGGCTAGATGTGTAGCATGAATATTGGCCTTATGCTAGTGAATGGAAATCATAGGAGAGGCTAGGACTACTGTCACCTTTGTCCAAGCTCTCAACTTCTTCAGGATCCTATTCTGTTTCAAGGGGAAATCCCTTTAATGCACTTGCCAACGCAATTTCTAACACCACTGCCTCCAATAACCTTAAGACAAGATCAGTGCCTTCAATGGAGTCAAACAGAAAATGAGGAAGATGCACTAGAGAGGTTTTATCAGTCAAGTATTTGTTCAATATGGATATTATAGCATAATCAGCCCACTAATACAATTGTTTAGCATATGATCTATATGAAATGCAAGCCTGCAGTAATTACAATCATTAATTCTCTGTCAAACATCAATATTAGATAAGAATGCTTGTAATTGCAAGATGCCAATGATTTATCAAGATATAACAGCCATAGGATTCAATCCAAGGAAAGACATTAATCATGACAGTTGATTAGCATCCTGTAACTTTCATTCAGATTAACAGTGGCAGTCAGTAGGTTACCTCTATCTACACTTTAGCAATATCTGATATGGTTTATCACTCAACAATAGTATCCATTCATTTGTAAGGTAAGTAAACTATTATTACCAGTAACAAATATGTCATTTGTATCAACAATTACTAGACAAGAAAAGGATATATCAGCATTCACCTATTGCACTTGAACAACTTAAGACAAATGTACATATATTCTGGTGGTATAATTACACCCTTTTATTAATAAAATTCATTGTTCATGAGTATAGATATCAGCCACAATTTTATTCAAACTTCAGCTCCAAATTGGTAATAGTTGACAGTGCAAACTTGATTTATTATCACATGATAAAGGTCTAGAAGAAAAGCCTCATAACTGTTCCACTCGTACTTCTTTAAGGAGAATAAAGGGTCTAAAAAATCAGCTGCCCTAACCATTTTGATTGACATTTTCCCACTTATTTCTTACACAATAAAAACAAAAAAGAAGAAGGTTGTGACTGTCTAAAACATATGACATGTCATTGCAAAAATCATGAGAAGGAGCTTGGCCTCACTCTATTCATTGGATTTACATCGGAGTATACTTTGTTCGGGTTGGAAGAGATAATTAATTATCATGTCCGTGCACTCTCTCGCTGTCCAACAATATCTATGTGAACTTCGATGACTGACCATTGAAGTGGTAATAGGGTTCCCAAATTGATTCAACGTGAATTTACCAATATCCTGTTTAGTTTGATGTGGAATCTAGAACTCATTTAGATGTTTCTTCAGATGAAAACTCTTCTACCCCTGCAAATGGGCCAAAGGTGGTGATTCTAGTCATTACTAAATTTGACATGGATCCCATAGCTATGAAAATAGCTTCTCTTACATGTCACGTAGCTAACAAGCATCAGTCTTATTACCCCAAACACACAGATTGTAACCCACATATTGTAAATCACACAATATACAGTTGATGTTCACTGCAGTATTTGAATGTGCCACTCTCAATTTTCCATAAAGCCTAAAAGCAGTAGTCAATAATCACTGTAGCCAGATTGTGGACCTTTTCCCCTAACATAAAGTAGAGTTATCCTACGAGGAGAGATTATAAAAATTAAAATGTCATTATCATGATACCTATTGCCATGCCCCTAGAAGCACCATTACAATTTAAATCTTTGAGAAACTATCCTGCAATAAATTTAAAAATCATTGGATTTACTCTTTAATTCCCTTATCAACAAATCACTGCCATACCATGATTCCTAATATGTGACAAATCACTACCATTACCATGAAAACTACCATATTTGATTATTTCCCATCCTTGTATATCAGCTAGGGCACTCATAGCTCTACTTTTCATGGCATAAAAGTAGCATAAATCCATCTTAAGCAGTGACCTATTCAGCTAAGAGGGATCCAATCCCAATACTGATGGTGCGAAGCTGGCAGTGTAGTCTTTTTATACCTCTTAGATTAAAAGATCAAAGGTTAGGATTGCTTATGCTTTTGTGAGGGAATCTACTTTTATGTGTGTGAGGGGGAGTTATTTTGTTCCAGGCCAGGGGAAGAAACAAAAGTTAAAATAATATTTTCATTAGGAAAAATTGTTTCTGGGCTGGGCATGTTCATTGGAAAATTCTTAACTGTGGCATCAGACTTCTTTGTAGCTAATAGTTCAGTCATAGTAGTGAATTGTGAACCAAATATGTCTCCCCTGGAAGCCACTAAAACAGCTAAAGGATTTGAACCATAAATTCTCTCAGTAGCAGATGATGTTGAACAAGAAGATTTCATTTGCAGAGCCTCCAATGAAATGAGGCTATTTTTTTCAGCCCGAGTGAAAGGTTTGATAGATCCAATGTTCCACCAGACTATGCCATAGTTGGAAAATTTTGACCTGAAGATGTATGCACAAGATCAGACGTCACAAAAGTAGCATTTGATGATGATACACCTGCCATTAAAACTGACGTGTTTGGCTGCTGATGTAAATTAATTAAGTGGCCATATGATCCTGCTGGTATTGCTGAGTTGGAATTTAGTTTGTGAGGACTGTTGAAAGCCAAAACAAAGATTCTACAGGAGCCAAAACAAATGTCCAAATGAATACAACACCCTATTATGGATATTCTGGAAACCACAACATACATAAATTCTAGTTGCAGGTAACGTCTTTTATTTTTCGTGTCTCTTTCTTTCCAACTCAGGCTACAAGGTACTGAAAAAGATTATTTGAATTTAGGACATTATTGTTAAGTAATTTATATGAGTCAGTTAGGTTCCTTTCAAGGGGTTCAATTGTGTTTCATTTAATTCTAGAGCTAGAAAGCTAAGATGATTGGTCGGCTCTAGCAAGATACAATTTTATTCGAAATGCATAAAAATCTATGAAACATGACACAGCCATATAAGCCTCTGTGTCCGTGTCCAATGGGTCAGGCATGTGACATGACCTGACAAATGTCGGACATGAGTTTTAATGTGTCCTAAAACGCATGACATGTTTTGGGCACGTGTCAGGATAGAAAATGAAAGATAAGGAGAATACCACTTCTAAGGCACTGGCAGGGACACCTCCAACAAGCAAGATAATGACCATACAATCAAAATAGGTCTTAAAAATAATGACCTACTACCATTACTATTTCATTTGCAGAGCCTCCAATGAAATGAGGCTAGTTTCTTCAGCCTGAGTGAAAGGTTTGATAGATCCAATGTTCCACCAGACTGTGCCATAGTTGGAAAATTTTGACCTGAAGATGTATGCACAAGATTAGACCTCACAGAAGTAGCATTTGATGATGATACAACTGCCACTAAAACTGACGTGTTTGGCTGCTGATGTAAATTAATTGAGTGTCCATATGATCCTACTGGTATTGCTGAGTTGGAATTTAGTTTGTGAGGACTGTTGAAATCAAAAACAAAGATTCTACAGGAGCCAAAACAAATGTCCAAATGAATACAACACCCTATTATGGATATTCTGGAAACCACAACATACATAAATCCTAGTTGTAGGTCACGTCTTGTATTTTTCATGTCTCTTTCTTTCCAACTCAGGCTACAAGGTACTGAAAAATATTATTTGAATTTAGGACATTATTGTTAAGTAATTTATATGAGTCAGTTAGGTTCCTTTCAAGGGGTTCAATTGTGTTTCATTTAATTGTAGAGGTAGAAATCTAATATGATTGGTCAGCTCTAGCAAGATACAATTTTATTCGAAATGTATAAACAACTATGAAACATGACACAACCATATAGGCCTTCGTGTCCTTGTCCAACGGGTTGGGCATGTGACATGACCTGACAAATGTCGAACATGAGTTTTAATGTGTCCTAAAACACATGACATGTTTTGGGCACGTGTCAGGATAGAAAATGAAAGATAAGGAGAATACCACTTCTAAGGCACTGGCAGGTGCACCTCCAACAATCAAGATAGTGACCATACAATCAAAATCGGTCTTAAAAATAATGACCTGCTACCATTACTATTTCATTTGCAGAGCCTCCAATGAAATGAGGATAGTTTCTTCATCCCGAGTGAAAGGTTTGAGAGATCCAATGTTCCACAAAACTATGCCATAGTTGGAAAATGTTGACCTGAAGATGTATGCACAATATTAGACCTCACAGAAGTAGCATTTGATGATGATACAATTGCCACTAAAACTGACATGTTTGGCTGCTGATGTAAATTAATTGAGTGGCCATATGATCCTGCTGGTATTGCTGAGTTGGAAATTAGTTTGTGAGGACTGTTGAAAGCCACAGGCACACCGGATTGTGGAGGTTTATAATTTGAATATATTCCTGAAAAAATATTAGTGTCAGAAGTTAGTTTAACAGTCCGAGTATCTGTGTGGGAATCCAGCTTTGTGCCCTTTGGACCAAATTTCAACTCTTCATGAGTCTCAGGAAGCTAGCAGTTGCTGCAACACTGGAAAGGTAGTCCAATAGATGGGTAATGTACAGGTAAGGACACTTGAGCTCATGTACATTGAATTCATGATATTATCGTAGGTTCAAACACTGGCCCATCACCAAGGATTAAAAATTGTTTAACAAGTCCCCCTCACTAATAAGGTACCTGAAAAATAATTGATATTGGATATTAAATGCTACAAATAGGAGGACTATGAGAAAAAAGATCCCAAAAGAGATTGCTAATTAAATTTTAAAAATTGCTATTCCTTTAAGGCATTGGAGGACTCCCTGAACAATGTGTTATGGGAAAATAGAGGTTGCCAGATACGAGGCAACAATTAGAATTCTAGCTCATTGTGCCCTGTTGTTAAAATGAAAGCTAACTCGAGCTAGATTTCTATCATGGTGTAATGAGCTAACACACATAAGCTTTCCATTATAGTGCCATCTTGTTAAAAGGAAAGCTAACTCTAGCTAGATTTCCATCATGGGGTACTGTATTTGATGACAATGTGGTTGTGTTAGATGGAAACTACCTTATAAAAGCTAATAGACATTAGGTTTACTCAGCGTGCAATGTTTTAAGAACAAAATTTAACTCCAGCTAGATTTCCATCATGGTGCATTGTGATTGATGACAATGTGGTTGTGCTAGATGAAAAACTACACTATGAAAGCTTACACATTAGATTTCCCTCACCATGCAACTATTTAATGATGAAATCTAACTCCAGCTAGATTTCCAAAACGACGCAATGTCCTTGATGACAATGTGGTTTTATTAGATAGAAAACTCCCTTATGAAAGCAAACACACATTAGATTTCACTAATCTTGCCATGTTGTTAAAATAAAAGCTAACTCTAGCTAGATTTTCATCATGGTGTAATGAGCTAACACACATAAGCTTTTCCTTATAGTGCCATGTTGTTAGAATGAAAGCTAACTCAAGCTATATTTCCATCACGGTGTAATGTATTTGATAGCAATGTGGTCGTGTTAGATGGAAAACTACCTTACGAAAGCTAACATACATTAGTTTTACTCATTGTGCAATGTTTTAAGAACGAAAGCTAACTCAAGCTAGATTTTCATCATAGTGCATTGTGATTGATGACAATATGGTTGTGCCAGATGTAAAACAACATTATGAATACTAACATACATTAGATATCCCTTAGCGTGCAATGATTTAAGGACGAAATCTAACTCTAGCTAGATTTCCATCACGGTGCAATGTGATCGATGACGATGTGGTTGTGTTAGATGGAAAACTACCTTATGAAAGCTAACGCACATTATATTTCACTCATTATCCCATGTAGTTAAAAGAAAAGTTAACTCCAACTAGATTTCCATCATGGTACATTGTGATTAATGACAATGTGGTCGTTCTAGAAGGAAAAATAGCCAATGAAGGCTTACACACATTAGATTTCACTCACCGTGCAATGATTTAAATATTAAAGCTAACTCCAGCTATATTTCCATCACGATGCAATGTGATTGATGATGATGTGGTTTTTTTGGAAATCTAACTCCGACTAGATTTCCAAAACGATGCAATGTCCTTGATGACAATGTGGTTTTATTACATAGAAAACTCCCTTATGAAAGTGGACACACATTAGTTTTCACTAATCATGCCATGTTGTTAAAATAAAAGCTAAATCCGGCTACATTTTCATCATGGTGTAATGAGCTAACACACATAAGCTTTCCCTTATAGTGCCATGTTGTTAGAAGAAAAACTAACTCAAGCTAGATTTCCATCACGGTGTAATGTATTTGATAACAATGTGGCCATGTTAGATGGAAAACTACCTTATGAAAGATAGCATACATTAGTTTTACTCATTGTGCAATGTTTTAAGAACGAAAGCTAACTCAAGCTATATTTTCATCATGGTGCATTGTGATTGATGACAGTATGGTTGTGCCAGATGTAAAACTACATTATGAATACTAACACACATTATATATCACTTACTGTGCAATGATTTAAGGATGAAATCTAACTCTAGATATATTTCCATCACGGTGCAATGTGATCGATGACGATGTGGTTGTGTTAGATGAAAAACTACCTTATGAAAGCTAACGCACATTAGATTTCACTCATTGGCCGATGTGGTTAGAAGAAATGTTAACTCCAACTAGATTTCCATCATGGTACATTGTGATTGATGACAATGTGGTCGTGTTAGATGAAAAATACCCGATGAAGGCTTACACACATTAGATTTCACTCACCGTGCAATGATTTAAATATTAAAGCTAACTTCAGCTAGATTTCCATCACGGTGCAATGTGATTGATGACAATGTGGTTTTTTTGGAAATCTAAATCCAGCTAGATTTCCAAAACGAAGCAATGTCCTTGATGACAATGTGGTTTTATTACATAGAAAACTCTCTTATGAAAGTGGACACACATTAGTTTTCACTAATCGTGCCATGTTGTTAAAATAAATGCTAACTCCAGCTGATTTCCATCATGGTGTAATGAGCTAACACACATAAGCTTTCCCTTATAGTGTCATGTTGTTATAAGGAAAGCTAACTCAAGCTAGATTTCCATCACGGTGTAATGTATTTGATAACAATGTGGCCGTGTTAGATGGAAAACTACCTATGAAAGCTAGCATACATTAGTTTTACTCATTGTGCAATGTTTTAAGAACGAAAGCTAACTCAAGCTAGATTTTCATCATGGTGCATTGTGATTGATGACAATATGGTTGTGCCAAATGTAAAACTACATTATGAATACTAACACATATTAGATGTCACTTACCGTGCAATGATTTAAGGACGAAATCTAACTCTAGCTAGATTTCCATCACGGTGCAATGTAATCGATGATGATGTGGTTTTGTTAGATGGAAAACTACCTTATGAAAGCTAACTCACATTAGATTTCACTCATTGTCCCATGTAGTTAGAATAAAAGTTAACTCCAGCTAGATTTACATCATGGTACATTATGATTGATGACAATGTGGTCGTGCTAGATGGAAAAATACCCGATGAAGGCTTACACACATTAGATTTCACTCATAGTGCAATGATTTAAATATTAAAGCTAACTTCAGTTAGATTTCCATCACGGTGCAATCTGATTGATGACGATGTGGTTTTTTTAGATGAAAAACTATCTTACAAAAGATAACTCACATTAGCTTTCACTCATCATGCCTTGTTAGTAGGAAACTAACTCCAGCTAGATTTCCATCATGGTGCAATGAGCTAACACACATAATCTTTTACTCATCCTGCCATGTAGTTAAAAGGAAAGCTAACCCCGGCTAGATTTTCATAATGGTGAAATGAGCCAACACACATAAGCTTTTACTCATTGTGCCATCTTCTTAGATAGAAAACTACCTTAAGAAGGTAACACACATTAACTTTCACTTATCGTGCCATGTAGTTAGAAGAAAAACTAACTCCAGCTAGATTTTCATCATGGTGTAATGAGTTAACACATATGGCTTTTACTCATCGTGCCATGTTGTTAGAAGCAAAACTGACTCTAGCTAGATTTTCATCATGGTGTAATGTATTTAATGAAAATGTGTCTGTTTTAGATGGAAAAATACTTTATGAAAACTAACACACATTAGCTTTCACTCACCATGCAATTTTTTAGGAACGAAACCTAACTCCAACTAGATTTTCATCATGGTGCAATGCGACTGATGACGATGTGGTTGTGTTATATGGAAAACCACCTTATAAAATATAACACACATTAAATTTCACTTATCATGCAATGGTTTAAGAATGAAATCTAACTCCAGCTAGATTTCCATCATGTTGCAATGTGATTGATGACAATGTGGTTGTGCTAGATGGAAAACTACCCTATGAAACCTAACACACATTGTGTATTTTTTGAAGAATGAAAACTAACTCCATCTAGATATCCATCATGATGCAATGTTATTGATGACATTGTGGTTGTGTTAAATAGAAACTACCTTATGAAAAATAACACACATTTTCTTTCACTCATCATGCCAAGTTGTTAAAGCGAAAGCTAACCCCAACTTAATTTTTGTCATGGTCATGGAGTTAGCTTTCGCTCTAACAAATTGGCATGATGAGTGAAAGAAAATATCATGGAGTTATATTTCGCTCTAACAAATTGACATGTATGTTCAGATAGAATCTCTTATTTGATGACAATGTGGTTGTGCTAGATGGAAAACTACCATAAGAAAGCTAACACATATTAACTTTCATTCGTCATGCAATCTTCTTATAAGGTAAACTAACTCGAAATAAATTTCCATAATGGTGCAATGTATTTGATCATAATGTGGTTATGTTGGATGAAAAATTACCTTATGTAAGCTAACACTATGATTAGCTATTATCATGAGCCATTTAATGATCATCATGATTAACTATTATAATGACCTCCACAATTGTTTTTGTACATATACTTACAAATAGAATGATGAGTGCATTTATAATATTTTTTAAATTCATGTTTTTTTCAAAAATTTGAAATTGTGGTAATAGTTTTTTTCGTTTTTTTTCTAGAAACAATGAAGTTTGATGCGTGTAAAATTGCAAAAGAAGCGACTTCAAAAGGTTAGAGTTCTTTATCTTCTTCATATGTATGAATTGAGATGTTATAAAATATGTTTTCATATTACTCTTTAATTGATGCTTTTAATTGTTTTCGAAACTAGCGTAATATTTTTTACAAATGTTTTCAAATGCTAAGAACCATGATGCAAATGAAATTTCAAAGAAATCATCAAGGAAAAGAAAGAATACAAATATGACACTACAAAAGTCTCCAACAGTTGGTATGGCATTTTCAAATTTAGTTATTTACAAGTAATTATACTATATTCTAGTATGCAATTTCACACTAGATGAACTTTGATATATCATTATGTGGGTAGTAAACTTCCATAGCACATAAACTTCCTTGTTCTTCTGCATGTGAATGAAAAATTCTTTGTTCTTCTGCATGTGAATTAAAATGATGTATTATATGGTAGATTATTAATGTTTGATATTTCATGTTTTCTTTAACCATTGCAAACATTTTTTTCTACTATTGTTTCCAGATACTATTGAATATGATGCAAATGAAACTACAATTAAAGCATCTAAGAAAAAACGAAAAGCAAGTGGTACACAATCAAAGCCTACTCAAGTTGGTATGGTAGTTTTATATCTTAATTATTCTAATTTAGTATTGTTAGACTATATGATATTTTCAAATTTTAATAGAATATTAAATGATGATATTTATAATTATAATTTCATTTTGATTTATGCTAATAATTTCTTATTCTCATTTTTAGAATTGCTCAGTTCAAAAGCAAGTGAAATGCCACATCCATCAATCATGCAACGAGAAAGACTTCATTCAAGTCAAAATATTATGAATGCACCAATTTCTACTTCTACTTTTCAAATGATTAGAAAGTATAATACATCCAATGAATATGAGTTTGTGGGAGATTCGTATGTTCAGATAGAATGTCCTCCAAATATGTTCCCTGATATGTGTCTGTTTGGATCCATAAGTGAAAAAGATCCAATTATATTAGGGATAGTTGTTAATTTTTATGCTCATGGTGAGACTGACATTGTCTTTCAAGTGGAGGCTATCAATGGACAAGAAGTAAAATTAGTCTCTTGTCCAGTGGAGTACACAAAATTTAGACTAGATTTAATTGAAGCTTCAAGTAAAGATCCGCCAAACACAATGAAAGAGTCAATGTTTAAGTTGAATAGTTATTAAATCTTCAATAAATCGGGGTTAAAGAGTTGCATAGATCTTTTAGAATGTATCACAAAAGTTCTAAAATATCGCAATGTCAAAAATATGAAAACATCATCTGTGGTTCTTTATTTGCATCAAAGAGGTAAATTACCTCATAAAATACCAGAAGATAGACTTGATGCTCATATTCATGCTTTAAGGAGAATATATTTCAAATATTTGGAAGAAAACATTACATCAAGTGGTTTCACACCTACTACAGAATTTAAAAAAACTGAGAAAATGGAAACTGAGACAGTGAAACTAACAGATAATTGTGATGAAATTCATGAATCCTTCAAGGAATGTTATTTATTTTCAAGCTCCTTCAACATAAAGGTGGATATTAAAAGATGCATAGAAGCACCAAAAGTGTTTAAATTGATATCACGAGATGATGCAAACGTTCAGGTGTTGGTGAAATCTTTTTTAGAAAAATTTCAAACATCATTGCCCGATGCTCTCCTGATTCCATTTGATAAAAATGAGCTTGATCCACTAGTAAACCATGTGAAAATTGTAAATGAGATAGATATAAATGCTATAAATGTCAACTTTTGGATAGTTTATGGCCAACATACCATTCAAGGTGCCAAAGAAATTATAGCAAATCCCAAGTATAGTGTATCTGCGGAGGAAAAAAAAAAGTATAAAGAACGTTCTGCTCGATTCTTGGATCTATCAGTTGATCCCAGTGTTGTGATTCACATTTGTTTTCAATTAAATTCTACAAATAATGTCTTCTTCAAAACTCCTTTCATTGATTGTGTCGCTCTGCACGACAGTTCTTAATTGATAATGACAAATTAAAGAAAAGGAGGATTGGAAATTCTAAGACATCGGATGACAAGGTATGTAATTTTAATTATTTTTGCACCCAAACTATTTTAATAATGGATTTTTATTATTATATATTGACTTATTTAATTTCAAAATATTATTCATATTTTCATGTATACATTGAATTCTTATTAGTTTATGTTTGTTATTTTTAACATGTTGACGATGAAATGTTGTGCTCCTTCTTTGATTGTCCACTTTCAAATTTTGCTGATAAAAAAATTCTTTTATATCTTGATCAACCTGTTTGGGATAAATGGGACACTATTTTTAATTGTTACCAATTAGGTACATTGGACTATTCTCCGAGCCAACCTGGTTCTCAAAAGTACAAGGTAAATCATCTAAATACTTTGACAGCTACTTCTTTTCGGCCCCTTCAGGGATTAACCATTGAAGAAATTGGCTCTATAGCAGATAAGATATTGAATGGAACCGTTTGGTTTTCTATTCCATCGAACCATCCAACTAATGCCATAAAGTTAAAAGATTATTGTTCTAAATTGAAAACAAAAAGAATAATCTTGGATGCAATGGTTCAATACTGTCAAAGTCACAATAAAAAATTGAATGATAAGGCTTTAACCACATCCAACATTATTGAGCATTATGAAACAAATGATATCATATTTTCCAATTTATGTACAACTCTTGAAGGGTCTACTTATGTAAAAGGATCGTGGAAAACAAAAATAGAGTCCTTTTCTCAGCAAGCATGTGAAGTACTCAACAGATTAATAAGTGGATCAACAAATGTTCAACAAGATAACAACTTTGAATTTGGGTGCCATTTTGGGGGTCCTAGTCTTCTCTCAACACTTTTGCACTCTTTCCCTTCTCTGGTTGAGCCAGTATTATATACCGACCTTGTTGTTCTAGATGAACTTGCTTTGAAAGAAGAATCATTCCACATGGCTTATTATATTGAATTGTTTCGATTTTTTATCGACAAAAATGGGTTGACAGAATTTAGCATCGTTATGTTTGAAGACCTTTGGTCATTTAAAGATGTCCACCAAGCTTTGGAAATTGCCATAAAGAACTCCAAGTTCAAGTATAACATCACTAATGGAATTTATAGGTACAAACAAAATTTGTTTAGTTATGATATAGTTTTAACTATACATTTCTATACCATAGAATTAAAAAAGGTTGAGGCTCCAGAACACTCTCACACGTTTAAAAACATATTTAATCAAAGTGAGAGAGATGTTGAATTCTGGGTGGATTTATTGGAAAAACACCAACAAAAGATGGAAGTGAATGTAATTTTTTCTCTTTATGTGGTGACAAATTTAATCAAATCGTGTCTTAACTATAAAAGAAGAATTGCATGCATTGTACAAAAAGAGTCGCAAACGACAACCATGTTGAAAATTCACAAAGCTTTTCAACTGCCAGGATCAACATCCTGGAAAATTCAGGTACCACAATTTGTTGTTTCCATTATAATTGTTTGGTTTTATTATTGTTTAGAAGTCTTAATTGCCTACTTTAGTACATAGACTAATGATGGGGATTGTAAAGCAGAAAATGTCGACAGCGGTCTACAAAAAAAACATCAAGATAATGTGGATAATATTGAAAAAGGTTTGGAAATTGAAGCCAAAAGAGAAGAATATATCATACCAGGTACGTAATTTGTTTGATTGTTTCTCTTGTTTTTATTTAATATTATCTTTTTTGGCAGGATTATGGAAGAATTAAATGATTGGCATACTCTGATAAATGTATGACATAATTAGATGATTAGCATGCCCTTATAAATGTATGGCATAATCTAGCAGATTGATTAAAAATCTTAAAACCAAACTTTTCATAGTCTAGTAGATTCATAAAAATGTAATAAAATATGGAAGTATGATATAGAAAAGAATATCAGAAGCATATACTTGGACTGTGAACATACCTCCTTCACACAGCAACAATGCAACCTCCTTGAGTCCTTCACATGGCAAAAACACAGCCAATAAAACACTACAATGTGAACTCAGCCTCTTTAACAGACTGACAAACACACTTGTGAATAAAAATGCTCCCCACAGTCACGTTTACAATGAATAAGATAGTGAAATGGGAGAGTGTTTATATTAAACATTGAATTTAAGGTTTTTGATTCCATTTTTTCCTTTTAAAATCTGTTTTAGCCGCCACATTTCCACGCTGGGTTCCACTTTTGTGTTCTGGATTGGGATTGTTATTATTAGGGAGAGATTTGCGTGGTTGGCCAAGCTTCCAAGTCCCAAATTTCTAGGCAAGTCTGAGCTGATTACTCTTCTCAGTGGAGGGATTCGGGAGTCTACCATGAGTCAAGCATCATTGGTTGATGTTTATAGAGACCAATAATACATTAATTTGTTTGTTTGGTTTTATCATTGTTTAGAAGTCTTAATTGCCTACTTTAGTACATAGACTAATGATGGGG
>LPNX010984169.1:760939-767664 GCA_001517045.1 Pseudotsuga menziesii | reverse complement strand
TTCCTCATTGCTTGAGGGATCTTCTTTGGATGGTGAGAGCTTGATCTTCCCATCTTCTTTTCTCTTACTATGAGTTGAGCATCTTATTGTGTGTGCTCTTCCTGGAATCTTCCTAAAAGTAATCACTTCCTTCTGGAACCCATTCCTTGAATGAATGAATCCCATGATCCTGGGAGGCCATTCAAGGTGGCTATCACCACTTCTTCTACCTCCTGAAGTTGTTCTTTGATTTGAGAGACCCTCGTAAAGTATGATTGTATGGTCTCTACATTCTGGATCTTCACATTCTTCAACTAGTTTCTCAAAGTAATATTATGATTTATGTTCTTCCCTTCAAATATCTTGGTCAAAACATCTCTGGTGTCTTTAGGGAATACACTTGTGGTATAAGGGGATCCATGATTGAATCAACAATGATATTCTTGGCCTTGACCAAGTTCTTCTGGTGTAAGGATTTTAGCCTCATCTCCCTTTGGAACTGGAACCTCTCTACTCATGTAGGTGTCCAATTAATTTTCTTCAGAGAGATCAAATAATTCCATGCTTAGAAGTTATCAACTTCACCAAGCTTATCATCAAGCTGATGTGATAGATCACTTTGAAATGAGAACCTCAAATGAAAATAGCAAAAGATTAGATCTTACCAATTTGAGGTGTCCGTCTTGGTTTCAGAGCTAGCTGATCTAGGGTTTGTCAGAGAAACCCTAATTCTCAAAACTTGGAATCTTTCGATCTGATTCGATAGAAAGATGTATCTATTCAAGTTGAGCTATCCAATGTACTCCTTTTCTGAAAACAGTGGAGAGAAGCTCCCAGAATAGGAAGCCATAGTATTCCAATTTCTTCTGCAAAAATGCTTGTTACTATTTCTATGGTATCTATGAAGTTACTGCTCCTTTGTGCCTGAACATTTGCACTGAAGTAGCCTTGCATGTCCCTATTCCAACACCATAGGTTTCATTAGAATTAGTTTCACCAATTGGGACTTATGATCAGTTTCCCAAGGTGACCTGTTACAGGACTATTCAGCACAATGAAGTTGTATGGACTTCCACGTGTCACTGTTTCATCTTCTAAGTCTAAAATTAGGACCACTAAAAGCATAGTTAGTTGCCTTTCTGGAACATCTTCATAATTTTCATTTGGACCTGTGTAGCCCAAGATATAGCAATTCTCCCTAGGTGTCCTGTTTAGGGATGAATCCTGGAAGAGGTTGGAACCCTAACTTGGAGGGATCATATCTCCCAGCATATAGAGAATCCGAGGCTGAATTTTGGACACAATGTAAATAAGGATTGTTTTCTTTGGCCTGTGAAATTTTTAGCTCACGATACATCTCCAATCCTGAGATATAGCGAATGTACCAAAACTTATCAGTTTTAGTATTTAGGGTTTTTTCCGCTCGGGGTCAAACTAGGGTTTGACTTTCCCGGAGTTTCACCCTACCAAAAATATTGATCCAGGTCTATAAACTTAAATTTTGATGAGGAGGGTAATCCTATGGCAGGATCACCCAAAAATTCCTCTTCTATAAGAATCCCTAATTTCCTGCACAAAAAAACTGAAAATGTCAGGAATCGAATTTCGCTTCAACAAAAAGATGTGCCCTTCAATGGAGAGTCAGCCTAGCATAATTTTGCTAATGGATCATGGAGAGAGAACCAAAAGGTAAGAATCTCTAGCTTCTGCAGCTACACAATGTCTTCTTCTTAGGTTAGCTATGATACCATGTTATATTGTTATCATTCAAGCTAGCATTATGATCTTAGGATCTTATCTGAGAGAATAACATGCACAGCAATAAAACACAAGAGAGAAGAGACACAAATAATTTTCCTCGAGGAAACCATAAAGGAGAAAAACTTGCAACTTCCTCAGAGATAGAATTAGCACCAAAAGTAAAACCTGAAAAACATAAAGATGATCTCTCGACAGCTGTAGTCTCTCTCTTTGATCCCAGCAACTTCTCTCTCACTCATGCGCCCCAATGAGTGAGTGTGTGTGTGATAAATAGAGAGGCTCACTCTCTATTTATATTCTTTCATTCACTTGAAACCCACTCCAACATGTCAGCCTCACTTAACAATTACTTACTAGAGATGACATCTCTAGGAGTGTCGAATAATGCTAGTGACCCACAACTTGTGGGAACTTTTCCTCCTCCGACCAACAAGGAGGGTTATCCTTAACACAATAGTGGGGACTATTTCCCTGACTTACAATGACTCACCTAGGGTTGAATTCTCTAGGATAGTCTAATAACCCTAGGGTCCCACAACTGCAGGAAATTTAACCCTTGACAAATAGGAGGGTTACCCACAATGACTTGACATGACTTGTTTACATTATAGAAACTCCCGATCGAAACATCAGGGCATCACATAACTCAATTACATTATAAACACTTCCCGAAATAAACATTGGGGTACAATACATAAGATATACAGATGAATATGTTCCGAAGTTACAAATACATCAACAGGATCAAGACGTCGTAGAGGACATGAATAGAAATAAGGGGGGAGGTGTTTCTTCTAGAATGGTCCATTCCCACCCCCCTTACTCTGAGTTGCTAACAGTGTTGGTGGTGGTGGCCATCGCAGGCGGAGTGGGAATTTGGCTACTCGGCCCCTCACATTCCTGCATCCTTTTGAATAATGGTTCTATGGTGGAAGGGATGGGAAAGGGAATGCTGGTATCCACAGTACGAACATGAGTTGAACCAATGTCCACAAATCATCCTCTGGTTTCACTGCCGCATCCAACCTCCATGTTTCCAACTGGTCTTGAAATGATGGCCAAACACTTCCAAGAAAATGTGGCGTCTAGGATGCTAAGCTGGGTGTCTATCTAAGTCATTTTTCCTTTAACTAAGAGGATAGTGTCGCGATCCAAACTCCAACTTCCAATCATATCCTCCATGAGGTCTCCCATCATATTTTTAACCAACCAATAATGGTTGATTTTTCCTACCCCTCTCCCCATGACTAGGCGCTAGTTCACCTAGCGCCCTTCCCATTCATCAATTAAAACTTGAATATGCATAGAGAATATCACCTCATAACCTTCCTCCACCATGAAACTGATCCCACGTTGCGATTTTCCTTTGTTGTTTCTACCCCTCTTGGGGTTGCCCCTTTTCTTGGACATGATGATAAAGCGAGTGCTCAGATCCCAAAAATGGAGGTGCCAGAGCTGAATAATCCAAGGAGGCTGGAGAGGATGCTAAAAAAGATGTTCGCTGAGGTCATAGGAGGAAATTTCCAGCCTTTAGCACTCACCAGAGCACAAGAAAACCCCCTCCCATAGGAAAACACTAGAAGACACAAGACCAGACCAAACGAAAACACCAAACCGCTGAAAAGAGATCATTGCGATGCATCGACTGATACTGCCACGTTCTGCCATTACAACAATATTTCAACCCAAAATTCAATGACATCCAATGAAAAGTATTGTTTTGTCGGATTTCAATTTGAAAATTTGAATTTTGATTAATTTTTTCCTTTTAAATGTAGAATTAGTTGTCGAATTTCTGACTTACATTTCTACTCTTGAATTTTCAATTCTAGCTCATCAGATATTCGACTTCAAATACGTCAGATTTCCAACTCCATTGTTGTCGAATTTTCGACCACACTGTCGTCGGATATGCGACGAAGAATAGTTGGAGTAACGACGTAATTGCCATTTTTGTTTGCAACTGTAACTAGGCCTTTTGCAATGGTAACTAGGTTAATATCGTCAGTTATTCGATGACTTTTTAATTTGAATATATTTAAATTACAGAAACATTATGATATGTTTTCTATAGAAGCAACATACGGTTTGCGGAAATCAGTTTATTCCTCGACGGACGGTTTGAGGAATTGTTTTATTAGTTGACGAACGGTTTGTAGAATTATTTTATTTCTCGACGGACTGTTCGCAGACATCATTTTATCGACAGACGGTTTGTGGAAATTATTTTATTCTTCAACAAACCACTGTTTGTGAAAATAGTGATGTGTGGACCTTGATTTTTTAAGGTTTTCGATAGTCTTCATTCAAGATTTTTGTAACAAAATGTCAAATAGCAATATTGCTGATCCAAACAAACAAAATTGACAATTTCTTGTTAGACTGTAGGATGCAACGAACAGAAGGGGTGATGGGAAATTTTATTGTCCATGTAGTCAATGCAGGGGCTTTAAGAGGAGAAGAATATTGATCACAACAACCACACAAAATTGTAGGGAACATGGACACGCTGAGGGGGGGAATGAATATCATCCATTTGTAAGTGTAGCATTATAAAGTTTTTTTTATTTTTTTCTTTGTTAAATGTATGAAATATTATTTTAATATTTCCTATATTAACTTATATCTATTGATGTCTTCATGTAATTATAAAGGAAACACATCCTACGACATATCGTCAAGAAGAAGTTCTTTTAGAACAAGTACCAGAGGAACATGGAGCTATTATTAATGGAGAAAAAGTTAATAATCCTATTTAAGAAGATGATCATACTGATAACATAGTTGAATATGATAAAATACATTGATCAATGATTCATTTAATGTTAGAATGGATGATGATGATGACGATGATCATGAAAATATTGATGACTTTGATGATGTTCACGATATACCTCTTCTTAAGAAGGCATATGAACCCCTTTATGAAGGCTCCAAAACAAATCTTCTCTCTACTATATTGCTGATAATGAACTTGAAGGTTATGAATGGTCTTTCAAACATATCAATCACACGGATGTTAAGGTATGTAAAATAATCCATCACATATATATGATCATGATAAAGGTTATATTTGTTCCTCTAATAATTGTATTGTTAATCCATAATTCAAATTAATACGTATGAAATCTGTTTCGTTAATATTATTTAGATATTATATTAACTCTATTTTTATTTTTATTTGATGTAGCTTGATAGCTGAATTTTTGTTACCACCATCAAATATTTTACCTCGCACATATTGGGATTTATCTTCCATCATGAAAAAGATTGGAATGCATTATGAAGCAATTCATGCATGCCCCAATGACCATGTTATATATTATAATTAGCATGAATTTGCAACAGAATGTCTGGAATTTCATATAAGTAGATATCGAACAGATCAAGTAACAAAAAGGGTGCATCACAAGATTCTTCGTTATATTCCCATCATTCCACATTTGCAACCACTGTTTAGGTGCAATAACATAGCTTAATTTATGGATTACCATGAAAGGAACAAAAGTCAAGATGATGTCATTCGAATGCCTATAGATGGTTCTGCATTTAGAGATATGGAGGAAAAATGGCCTCACTTTAAAGAAGAACCCCGTAATATTAGGATTTATTTGGTAGCAAATGGTGTTAATCCATTTGCATAGATGAGATCCATTTAAACGGTGTGGCCTATTTTTTTATCAACAATAACATTCCTGCATGGTTGTTAATAAAGAGGGAGCACATAATGTTGTCGATGATTATTCCAGGTATATTGTGTCTACAACTATTTTATTTTTAATGTAGTTGTGGAATCTAATTTGTTGTATTTTGTTTCCTAATGTCATATATATATTTTTATTTTACTCTTGTGCATGGTTTATATATCTTAATAGTTCTCATAATTATATATTTTATATGTACTTCAAATCAATCATAGTTCCAAGTGAAATATATGAATGTATATATCGAACCTCTTATAGATGAGCTAATGAAGTTATGGAATGGAATCAGTATGCATGACGTATCTAGACCAATACAAAAAAGGCAATTTCAATTCCATGCAATGCTTGTATGGACAATACACAATGTCCCAGGGTTAACCCATTTTTGTGGTTTGTATTTTTAAGTTCCACTTTAATTGCGTTTAGTTTTATGAAGTAGTTAATATAGTTTATATATAATTATAATGGACATAGATATTCCATATCTCTATGCAGGACTTCAAACAAAGGGAAAATTTGCATGTTCAATTTGTGGTCCTAAGATCAAATCTCGTCACTCAAAAATCTCAGGAAAGGAGGTGTTTGATGAGTATAGGAAATTCCTCTCCAAGAATCACAGGTATAGAACAACCGAAAAAAATATTTTCAATGGGAAGCAAGAGGCTGTATTAAAACCACAGAGAATGACACCTCACCTTTGGAAGTTGCAATATAATAGAAATTGTCAAGAAGGTACATATGGATCATCGTATATGAATTGTTATGTATTTTTTTTATTGTGTGTTTTTTACAGTAGTGGGAATAATTGATTTCTGTAATTTATTTATAAACTAATATTAATGATGTCCGTCATGATCATGAAGGCATTAATGGGATTCCACAAGGAATGAAAAGTTATCCTAAACAATTCAACAAGTTTCCCTACTATGAGCACCTACAAATTGATCATCTGTTTGATACAATTCATATCGAAAAGAATGTGACTGAAGCATTATGATGACTATTGAAGCTAAGGAGCGACAAAGAAAAAATTGTGAAATTTTGCAAAGACATTCAAGAAGGCAACCCTGCGATGAAAGATGCCATTCATTTTCATAGTAGCGGAGACTAAATTAATATAAACTCAATTCCATGGATGTTTACGGAGCTGCAAAGTAATGTTGTAAAAGAAGTCATGTGGAAAATTAAATTTCCCATAAAATTTTGTGTGGACATGAAGAATATCATAACTAAGAAAGGTGATTTCGCGGGGGTGAAAACGCATGATTGACATGTCTTCAT
>LPNX010984169.1:610939-753439 GCA_001517045.1 Pseudotsuga menziesii | reverse complement strand
TCACAGTGTTCTCTAAAATTTCTCTTCACGAGTTGTTTGCAATTTGCCTTCATAGGTTGCTAATGGATTTATTGCATCTTCAATACAACTGCCTGCAATTTATTTGGTATGTAAGTAGGTTAATTGTAAGTAGGTTTATAAAAAGATAGAGGTTAATTTAGTATGGAAAGGTTTCAAATTCTGGACCAACCTTTCGAACAAACAATGGAGATTCGGGTTGTTTAGTATGGATGTATGGGGTGCTAAGGATATCACATCATAGGATTATTTAAGGAATTTATCTCATACCCTTCCCAAACCCTATATTATTTTCTATAGATAGAATCAAATTTAGTGCATACCCTAGCTCACAGTTCCAGCTAGCAAGTGACCCTAAGAAGCAAATCACTGAACACAATAGGCCATGATTGAGCATTCTCTACTGGACAATTGGGGATAAACACTAACAATGCATAACCTAATGATGAATACCAATTGGGGATAAAAACTTAAAATGCATAACCTATACCATTGTATATCTGCAAAGACAATAAGATTGGCATAGAAAACGCTGTCATCAAACTCTTTTCTGAATTTGGAATGATTATTGCAACAAGGGATTCAATCAGAGTATTTTTGGAATGTACATTTCTCCCACCTTGGATTTCAATATTATTCTCTATGGAAATCCATGAAGTAGATGCTCCAACATTGTAGGAGGTTTTATGCTCTTGGGCCATTTTTGAATCAATTATTTGAGAGGGATGATTTCAGAATTTTTATTTTTGAGTTTAGGCTTCAAGTAGCCATGTTTCTCATTTTATTTCATGTGCTCAAATAATTTGGTATCAGAGTATTAACATTAGGGTCTCTTTAGGGTGTTATGATTCTTCCTTCTTGGGGATATTTTTTCAAACTAGATTTATCCTTGAACTCAACTCCAAGAGGTTTGAGAAATCTATAGGTTTGTTTAAACCCTCCTTTTTTTTAAGTGCATCAAAATTCAGTAAAACTATCTTTTCTTAGACTATTATTCTCATTTTTACTTCTCTATAGTTTAGTTCTGTTATTTTTTCTACCTTTTTGGTTGGTGTATGTCCATTCCATTGGTATTCTATCCAATTTTTCCAATTAAATCCATGAAAGGGGCCATTACATTGATCAAACCTACATAATGGTTCAAAAATCAACTTTTTGGTTGTTGCATAGGCCCATTATGCATTTGTAATATGCAATTTTCTATTTCTTGGCGCAAAAGCAATCTATTCTTGCATCCCCCATTTTTTTATGGCTCTCTGCAAGTCCCTTAGTGACTCCAAAGATTTTGAGAACTCCAACATTACTCAAATCCTAGTAGATCAAAAGTAGGGACAACAACATCTGTTCATGGAAACTCTTATTACTTAACAAGGATAATAACTTCCACAACAAAAATACTTTCAAACCAAAATTGTATATATATATATATAGTTTTCCATTGAAAATTTCCTTGGGTAAAACCTCTAGGAATTTCTTCACATTCGAGGCATGCATCTCAGGGTAAATGTTGTCGGCAGGCATGTATGCCTAACCCCAAGGGGCTCGTGGATTTGATCTTATGACCTCCTTCTAACTTTGGCATGGAAATACAAAACACTTGAATTATCCCTAGGGCTTCTAGCAAGTGCATTGGCTGGAATGTTTGTAAGCCTTTGGTTGCACTTGCATCCAATAGATATTGTGAAGACAATAATTCAATCTCGTACTATTGGTCATAGGTTTTTCTTTCATAATTTTGGGTCCATTCTTTCACAGAGAGGTATTCTTCTTTTAAAGTCAAAACAAATCCCTGATAACTTTTCATTTGACTGATTACCAGGACTGATGTATTGTCTAGTGCTTAATTTTTTTTAAATTTCAACTGTGGTTGCTTGGATTCTAGGTATTACAGTCTTGTACAGAGGTATAGGAAGTAACCTTGCATCATCTGCACTTATATCAAGAATTTATAAATTTACGTATGAGTCTAAAAGAAACTTTGTTGCCACACTTGGAAAAGGTAAATACTTCTTTTGCGTCCCATCTTGTTCTTCGTTTTATATTAGAAATTGCTTTATTCATTATCCAAGTAAAGCAACATGTTTTCACTTGGAGTGTGGATGTCTACTCATTAAGAGGCAATACCTACCATGAAATTCCCTAATTCCCAATAAACATTTACTTTTAAAGTGGATCAACCTGCTTTTAGAGCTACTGCTATAACACGTGTTCTAGGAAACTAACCATTTTACTATTGTATCACATGTAGATCCACTTAAAACTAGGAAATATGGGTTTAAGGCACCAAGAGCTGTCCATTTTAACACAAATTGCATTAGAGAGACACCTAGAACAATCCATATGACTAATATTAGGTGAAATTATGCCCAAAAGCAGAATTTTACTACTATTTAGCCTTCATGTATCCCAAAATTCATCTTAGGGTAATTTTCATGACTATTTACAGGTAATTTATCCCTAATTTATCCCTAAAATATTCATGTGAATGAAGATTGAGGTTGTTTTCATGCCAAGAATTGTGCAAAAGTACCCAAAACCTCTGCAACAAGTTGGATTTCTGTTGTAACTATGCACATAATGCTGGTTCAATCTACAAAACTGGCCCAGAATTCGTCATTCATGCCAAGGTCCGAGTTTTGGTCCTTTCCTCATTGTTATGCTGCCCAAAATACACCAAAATCACCTTTGAATGCTAGTGGCCTGAAAATGGCCTTGCAATTTACCCCCTAGATACCCATGAAAATAGCTTTTATATTGATATGTATTTGGTTCATTTTTTAAAGTATTAGAAAGGGGTTTGAAGAATTTTTGTGTTGCATGGCATATAAAGAAAACATAAAATTTGGGACAACACATTGAATATTTTGAAGCAAAATTTACAAAACAGAGAGCTAGGGATAAATAACTGGAAACCTAGAATAATAGGTGGTGGCTCGAGCACAGAAAAATAAAAATTCTTGGCATAATTAGGAAACAAAATTTTTACAACATAGACCTCCACAGTGCTAGGGTCAACCTTATTTGAGTATAACGATTTGAGGGGACATGTAAATAAGGAAGGAGAGCTTTACTCACTCTGGGATAATCTATCACTGTTATGAGAAAGCTATTCCCCATGTTTTGAATCAGTTGGAGCCTGAGAAACAGACTGACTTTTGAATATCCTGTGAATGGAATAAGGAAGGCTCATTTCCCTATCAAAAATACAGGGTTGAAGGAAAAACCAACTCCTAACTGTTCATGCAAGATTGAATGGAATGGTGAAACTAAACCAATTCATGCACAGGTTGCCTTTAATTTTTACTTTGACCACTTTGATACTCTCTTCTTTATTCTAGATTAATACATGGATAGTGGTTTTAATTTTAAGGTATATCTCCTTAGCCTTTCGTGGTTGGGTAGGATATAGAATTTACTTCTATGGATAGCTGGGTGAAAATAAAGAAGAAAAAACTCCTTTATGGGTGGAGCCAGAGGAAGAAGAGGGCGTTCAGCCATTATTAACGATAGGGAAGGCTTTAACCTTTAAGGATGAAACTGAAGATGATGCAATTAATAATTTCATCAGTGAACCCACTTCGGTCAATAAAGAAATTTATCAAATCCTGAGCATTACTCTAGGTAAGGAAGAACAATAAAATCTCACGGAAGAAGCACTAGTTAGTGACACACATATAATCCCAGTATTGAAAAATTTGAAAAGCATTTATGTCGAAATAGAGTCTGGAAAAACCCTGAATATTAACCCCAGTCTCTTCCTAGATGAAGAGAAGCGCCTGATCAGTCTCTTAAAGGAACACAAGGGGGCATTTGCATGGGAGTACACAAACATGAGGGGTATTCCCTCTAACTTGTGCACCCATCATATTTATATTAAAAATGACTCCCGACCTGTGTGCCAGCCTCAACAGTGAATGAACCCCAACCTTAGGGACATAGTGAAGGAAGAAATTCAAAAACTCTTGGAAACAGAATTTATATATCCTATTTCGGACAGCGAGTGGGTGTCCCCACTCGTAATAGTACCCAAGAAAAATGGTAAATGGAGAGTTTGTGTGGACTACAGAGAGTTGAACAAGGCAACACAAAAAGATCATTTTCCCTTGCCTTTTATCGATCAAGTACTTGACACCTTGTCCGGAAAGAAGCTCTTGTCCTTCCTGGATGGGTTTAGTGGGTACAATCAGATCCAGATTGCTCCTGAAGACCAGGATAAAACTACCTTCACCTGTCCCTGGGGAACATTTGCTTACAGAGTGCTTCCCTTTGGTTTATGTAATGCACCCACAACATTTCAGAGAGCTGTTATTGGAATATTCTCAGAATTAGTTAATGATAGTATGGAAATTTTTATGGATGATTTTACTCCTTATGGAAAGGATTTTGAAGAAGCACTGGAAAATTTGAAAAAGGTTTTAACTCGCTGTGAACGGACCCAGCTCTCTTTAAGAACTGAAAAGTTCCATATGATGATGAGTGAAGGGGTAGTATTAGGGAATTTCATCTCTGCTGATGGTATCCAGGTGGATCCCTCGAAAATTAAGGTAATAAAAAATATACCTACTCCTGCAACTCAAAAAGAAGTGCGAAGTTTCCTAGGACATGCTGGATATTACCAAAGATTTATAGAAAATTTTTCCAAACTTGCCTCTCCTTTGTTTTCAGTGTTAATGAAGGACGTGCAATTTGTTTGGAATAAGGCATGCCAAACAACATTTGTTAAACTTAAAGAGAAACTATCCGCAGCCCCCATCTTAAGAGGACCCAATTGGACCCTGCCCTTCCATATTTCTTCAGATGCTTCTGATACTACTATTGGAGTAGTTTTAGGTCAACATGATGGTCAAGTACCTTATGCAATTTATTATATTAGTAAAAACTTAGCCCCTGCTGAACTTAATTATACTGTCACCGAGAAGGAGTTCTTAGCTATTGTTTACTCCATTAACAAATTTCGACATTATATTACTGGATATCCTACATTTGTGCACATTGACCACTCTGCCATTAAATATCTCATGAATAAACCTGTTACTAATGCCAGAGTGACTAGATGGATTTTATTATTACAGGAATTTGATATTACCATTATAGATAAGCTTGGAAGAGAAAATGTGGTCGCTGATTTCTTATCTCGTTTCACTAACAGTGATAATAATTTGCCTGTTGATGACTCTTTTCCATATGAACACTTATTTGTAGTTTCAGCTCACTCTCCTTGGTATGTAGATGTTGCTAATTACTTGGCTACAGGAAAGCTTTCAGCACATATGTCCAAAAGAGAAAAGAGAAAAATCATTCAGCAAAGTGCCAGGTATTGTTGGGTAAACTGTCACCTCTTTTACACAGGCCCTGATCTTGAGATCAGAAGATGTGTAAGAGAATATGAAATATTCCATATACTGAAGGCCGGCCATGATGAGACTTGTGGGGGAAATTTTTCAGATAGAAGGACATGACACAAAGCACTGAGAATGGGCTACTATTGGCCGACTCTTTTCAAGGATGCAAAAATATATGTCCAGTCTTGTGATAGCTGCCAAAGGATGGGCCAACCCAATAGATTAGATCAAATGCCTCTGCAACCACAATTAGTGGTTGAACCCTTGGATATATGGGCTTTAGATTTTGTTGGTCCTATCAGCCCTCATCCCAAGCAGAAAGCCTACATCTTGTTTTGTACCGATTATATGACAAAATGGGTAGAAGTTGTGGCTCTAGCGAAAGCTAATGACCAAGCTATGATTGACTTCCTATACAGTGAAATCTTTACTCGTTTTGGGGTACCTAAGGAAGTGGTTACCGATGGAGGACCACAGTTTGTGTCACATCAATTTGAAGCTCTGCTACAGAAGTACCATATTAAACATCGGGTAGCTTCACCGTACCATCCCCAATAAAATGGCCAGGTGGAAAGCACTAACAAAGTCATTGAAGCTATCCTTACCAAGACAGTCAAGAGCCATCGTAGAGATTGGGCTGAAAGACTTCTGAAAGCATTATGGGAATATCGCACCACTTGGCGCAACACTACAGGTTTCTCTCCTTAAGACTTAGTGTATGGGAAAAGTGTCGTCTTCCCAATTGAATTTGAAATTAAGACTTTGAAGATGGCCACAGAGGTAAACCTAGATGTAATTGAATCCCAAAAGAGGATATTGAACCAATTGAATGAACTGGATGAGAATCGGTTGGCTGTCGTGGACCAGATAGTGTTAATTCAGCAATAGAGATCCAATTGGCGTGACCGATTCATCAAAAAGAACGTCTTCTGTGAGGGAGACTGGGCACTATTATACAATTCCATATTCAAAAGAGATTTCAAGGGTAAACTACGCACAAGATGGCCGGGACCATACCTAGTGGACAAAGTATTTGATAATGGTACAGTCTGCCTGGTAACCATCAATGAGAACCGTGCACCATTATTTGCTAATGGTCACAGGTTGTGACTGTACCATAATCCCATTTCAAAGGATTCATTTATCTCACAAATTGCAGCTAATCTAGACTACCAGTTAGCACAAGGGCAGGAATTTTTCTCTACCCCTGTCAATCCATAATTAATCACTGTAAATCGCATATGGATCTTTGTACATAAATAAATTGTTTTTTTTTCTGTTATTATTATCCTTTTTCTTTTGCACTTGATCCATTTTTATAAATTGTGCAGGAAAGCGCCTAAGAGTGGTGGTCATTATAGGGTCTGGCGACCAAAAATCATTCCTCTGTAACTTCCTGCACCGAATTTTTTCCTTCCCCTTCAATAAAATCTGTCGCAGCTGCAACACCCTTTTTCCGACAGCTGCGACACCCTTTTCTGGCAGCTGCAACGCCCTTTTCCGGCATCTACGACACCTTTTTTCGGCAGCTGTAACACCTTTTTTTGGTAGCTGCAACACCCTTTTTCGGCAACTGCAACACCTGTTTCCGGCAGCTGCAACACTTGTTTCTAGTAGCTGCAACACCAGTTTCTGACAGCTGCAACACCTTTTTTCAGCAGCTGCAACACCTGTTTCCAGTAGCTGCAACACCATTTCCGGCAGCTGCAGCACCTTGAAACTCTGCCTTCTTCCGTTTCCACAACTGTGACCCTGTTTTACTTTTTCCCACAAATCCCATTTCGCGCAACTGCAACACAGTCAATTTTCGTCCATTTAACATTTTTTTTATTCTTTTCCGACAGCTGCGACATCTTTTCCCGGCAGTTGTAACTCCGCTACATTTGGCTGATTTTTCTACCATTCAAGGCCGTGCCTCTGCTAAAGTGATTGATTTCTTTATGGCCTACGGCGGTAACTCCTGTGTTATTGGTAGAGCTTCTTGCAAGATAGCAACTCCTCCAGATATGGCTCTGATTCCTGATGCCAACAATTTGACTCATAATATAGTACTCATCATGTTTTCGACCATTTTAACATGATGGTTTTTGGTTCACCGGTTGAAGAGGTCATTACAGTACCCCTATAATAATGATCACATTTAATGACTGCACAACGCACGAGTACAACTTTCGCAACGACTGCAATCACACATTCTATTATTCTCCAAAGGACATCCATCGTGCATTTTCGAAGGTATGGCTTTGATTAACTACTTGATTAAGTATTAATATGATTTGAAAATATCGATCGTACCTCCCTTTTTATGCCCATTATTGCATCGATAACTCTCTGCTCGTGTGACGTAATGACTAATTATGCTACCTAATAATCGCCACCTTTCCCAATTTGGGCTCAATTTCAAACAAACACGATACGCTAAAACTTTCCAAATTTACCCAACTCTACTCTCAGTTGTTCATGCATACTCTGTGCTGTAACCTCCATTTTCGAAATCTGTAATTTGTCGGGCTGCAACATACTTCTGAATGCATGCAACCATGGGTATTCTAGATCAGTATGAGCCTTCAAACATGCAAGAACTCAGACGAAATGATGAATTTTTCGCCATATTTCAAGCTGTCGGTTGGACGGAATTTTTCGAACGCCTGAATGGATTTCACCATGAAGAATCTTTACAGTTCGCTTTGAATCTTAAAGAAACCCACTCAGAGGTTTGGGGATTGTGTATTGAAGTCTTTGAAGCCATAGTGGTTGAGTTCACTGGTATTCCTCGAGTGGGAAGAGCTTGGTTCGGACATCGAATCCCCACTACTGCAGCAGTATAGGATTTTCTAATGGAAGGGGAGCAGGTTCAAATGATACGAAGGGGGATAGTATTACAATCATTGCCATGGCCATGGAATCAAGTCGTCATTTTTCTCAAGAAATACATCACTTGCGAAGGTAGTTACCAAACAGTCTATCATTCTGAATTCCCTTTACTATCTCATCTCCGTCACATGGCTTTGTTAAATATTCCATTTTATTTGATCAATGATTTACATCATATGGCAGGGTTTGTTCGAGCTGCTAAACATCCACTCTCCTCACTGACCCACCATGGCCTCATTAAATTAATCATCTTACGGACACTTGCTCAACACAATCCAACCTGGGAGCAATTTATAGCCCAAGTTCAAGAACTCGTTCCTTTGCCCGGTGTTCCAATAGAAGAGGATCAAAATCAAGCAGAGGTGATCTATCCACAGTTGGGGGCAAATGTAGAGCAACAGGAGGTTCAGAGACCCTCCAATTTAGTTGGGGGGAGAGAGGAGACTGGATCAGAGGATCAAAGGATTAGTCAGGGGAACAAGCAGAACATTAGGGAGAAGATGTACATGAAATCCCGGTGGAAGAACAAAATAGTAGGGCAGCTCTGACAATAGAGGGTGAAACTGGAGCATCATTAGATGCTGCGACAGTTGAACCCAAAGATGACAGATTCATGGAAATAGAAGAGAACACTGTGATGGTGACCATTGAATCCTCACTTGAATGGGGAGGAACCTTGATTGAGGAAGAACATCCCAAAGAACAAGAAAATGTTGGAACTGGGGATATCCCTTCCACTTCAGCTGTAAATCTAGAAAATCCAGCACCACTGAGAAAAAGGAGGAGATCAAAGGATGAAAAAAAGAATGAAATTAAGGTTTCTCCACCAATAATCAGGAAAAGAACCAGGTCAGTCGCAGCAGCAGAATCAGCAAGGGAAATATGGGCAACCTTAGAAGCACAAATTGAGTTCCCCATTCTTAAACCCAAACCAATTGATGCCCCAAAAGGGCCAGTTGAAGAAGAACCTCAAATTGAAGGACTTATGTTCAAAAATAGGCTATTAAAAGAGGAAGTCCAAGCACTCAGAAAAGAATTGGAAAGTTGGAAAGAAGTGTGCAGAAAACAGGGTGAAAGAAAGCTGCACACATTGGTTGAAGCTACAGATCAATTGGAAGGATCAAATCCTACCGAGGCTGGCAATGAGGAAGAAAGAGTGGTCTGTCCTACCTGTGGAGAAATATTTGATGAGTCAAGTTAGAAGGTTATAATTTGTGCCTTTACAACACAACAGTCTGCACCTACAACTGTGGAAGGACAGGGACAACCTGATTTGAGAGATGATGGGACTCCCAAAGAGGAAATTCATGAGAAGGAAATTGCAGATGAACAGGATGTTGTCACACAAGAACCAACATCTTTAAATATTCCTAATGAAGTTACAAATCTGAGATGTGGGGAAATTCCCCAAGAGAAACCTCAGGAGAAGGAAGTTTCAGATGAGCAGGATGTTGTCACACAAGAACCAACATCCTTGAATATTCCTATCAAAATTCCCACTAACCCTGGGACAGAAGAACTAGAGGATGAAGTTATTCCTGATTTTATGGATGAAGATTGCACTATGACCCCAAAATCCTCCCATGACACAAAAATAATCGATGTGGAACTACAACAGCAAAACAATGATGAGGTCAAACAAGATGTTGTCACACAAGAACCAGCATCCTTGAATGTTCTTGCTCACATGGCTGTCCAAATGAGGGAAGGAGAACCAGGGATTGAAGGCACTCTGGAATTTAATGAAGAAATTTGTACTACAGCCCCAAAATTGTCTCAGGACACAGAAATACTAGAAACGGAGTCACAACAATAGGGAGATGAAGAACTGAGTCAGGATGTTGTCACACAAGAACCAACATACTTGAAAATTGCAGTAGAGACTCCTGGGATGTAACAAGAGGCCAACCCTAAAGTGGATGTCATTCCTGATATGGATTTGGGTGAAGATGAACAAGTTCAATCACAACCCTTAGGTGATACTGAAATCCTTGAGGAACAGCTGCATACTGAAGAAGACATCCAATCCCAGCATCATGAGGAAAAAGAAGAATAGGGCTCTGTCACACAAGAACCAGCAACCTTACATTCTCTGGCTGAAATAGCAGCTGATGATCAAATAGAGAATAAGATTAAAATTTAGGAGTAAGTTGCTCCACAAGAACCAACATCCTCACAGTCAGTTGCCAAAGTTTCCAAGGGAGAACCTCAGAAAGAAGATGCTATTACACAAGAACCAACATCTCCAAAAGTGTTGGAAGTTGTTGCTGAAGAAATTCCAGAAAAGGTTGTTGTTACACAAGAACCAGCACCCGCAGAAATAGCTTCAAATGTGTAGGATGTCCAATGTGGCATATCAGGTGATAAGATGTGGACTGAATCTCTTCAAAATTTTATTGACCTGGATTCTGACAAGGATGAGCATCCTGAGGAAGAAAAAACTCTGCAACCCACAGGAGAAATCTCAATTTTGAGAATGGAGGTAAGAAAGTGGAAAAGCCAGGTGGAAGAATACCAAGAAGGGATGGTTTCCCTCACTGAGCATAAAAAGACCATCAGGGGACTAAAAGAGAAATGGGCAGAAGAATGCATGACCCAGAGGCTTTGAGAGGAAGAACTACAGAAGGAGCTAAGGGAGCTGAAAAAGTTCCAGTCTATGCAGAAGGAAAAAGACTAGATGTATGCTCTTTCTTAAGAACTCCTGGGCACTAGGGTACCTTCCTTTTATTACCCTTTCTTTTAATTTGAACAATTTGTTTGGTTTAAGTTAAGGGCTATGAAAGAAGGGAGATCATTTGAGATAACAACCTTAGCAAAATGCTTGGAAACATTTTTGAGAAGCAATTTTGAAGACCAGAATTTTCTGTGTGAACTGTATTTGCATGAGATGGCTTGTCCTCTGGACCGCCATTCAAATCCTGTCCCTTTTTCAGGAGATGTTCAGTTGAGGGATTTTGCTTCTTTTGTGAGCAATCATTCTCAGTGAGAAATTTCTTTTCAAACATTTTCTCACAATGAAGCCCACTATAATATGTGGGTTCGAAGTGAGCCTCAAAATCCTCATATTTTTCTTGCTCGACACTGGAGTTTGCTCTCATGCCCCATCCAGACTCGACATATAATGGAACTACAGGAAGAAGTTATTTCTACTTACATCAGCCAAATCTCCATACATCAACAAACAAATTTGGAAGGCAGTAAGCACAGGTGGCAGGTTTCCTCTCCTACCCTCAGGAACAGAGACCCCTATTATTTTAGAAATTTTGAACAGGCACTTTCCAAGGTTGCGGGTTATGTTGGATGTATCAAGGAGTGTGGGGTTAATTGGATGGGACTGAAATTTAATTTTCCTCTCATCTGGTGGCCAGAAAAACCATACAGGATGGATTTCTCACTGACCAAGGAAGAGGAGCAGCAATGTTGGAAATATTGGGTTGCCCATAGGGGGTTCATAGAAAAAGAAGGAACGTTTGAGTTCCCCTACAACTTTTCTTCTCTCCATGAACAGAGCATAGTGCAAGATTCAGATTCAGAATGATGGAGGTTGTTGCATGAGGACATGCAACAGGACAGTTGGGGGGAGATGCTAGGCCCAGAAATGGCCCCCTTTTAACCATCCTTATTCACCTCTTTTTTCCCTATCCTACCCCATTGAGCATGCAAAATAGATGTTTTTACCTCACTCTGCTCTTCAAGCCACCAAGGTATGATGGGTTATTGTCTTATTTTATTAATACTTATGATTGTGGTAATTAAGGCTTTATATCTCTCAATATGCTAACATATGATGGTTTATAAAGGTATTTTGAGAAATAGAGACTGCGGGTATAGCAGGATGAACATGCTACGAAAAGGATGGGCATTCATCGCTCAAGCCGATCGCCATCCATCCTACCATTTCCCAAGGAATGCGGTCCCAGTATATTATTCCAATCAAAGCTGTACAAAGATAGCTGCAATAGAATGCGACGGTTTTGGAGGTCAACAGTGCGATGTTGCTCGTGTATAGATGTGATCCGAGGATATCATTATTTCTGGGTCAATTAACAATTTCCATACATTTCCTATCTTTCATCCTGCCATGGTTGTAACAACTGTTGTAATTTAGGGCGCCTAAAGATCAGAGATCTTCATGGATTCCCAATAATAGGGACAGGATGTTATGATTTACATTGTATAAATATGGAGAACTATTCTGAGCCAGGAGTTGAACCCCTAACCAATTCATAGTATTAGCTGTGATTGGGAGTTGTGTAATTGATCTGACTTTTTAATACAAGGAGTTACTTCAGATCTAAGGGTTTTAACGTGTGTTATATCCAGCGTCTCTGTGTGAAGGCTGGGCCCGCCTTCCCACAGGGATTGCTGAGTTAAATTAGGCATTTTAATTATTCTATTGTGTGATGTTATGTTAATTCCATTTCTTCATAGGAAATTGTAACAGTTGTGGATTTACACTGTGTTATTAATTGCATCTCTTGGAAAGTTGGAGTGGCATGGTAAGACAGTCGACTGTGTAGGTAACTATTTCTTATGCAATTGCATGGTAGCTGAACAACTCTGTTCATCCCTGGATCTCTTAATTGTTGTTTCCATATATTCTTGTAAGTTGTTCCTTTGCTTTCATGACTACAGAATTCCATTCCTTTACTTTTAATTTCTAGATTAGTTGAACTCAATTATTGTACCTTGAATTTCTAGAATATCTGAACTCAACTTCTATATTTTGAATTTCTAGAATAATCAGATTAAGATGGTTTTGTGAATCATTAGATGGTTTGATAAATAGGATTTTATTCTAGATATGAGAGAGTTCATCACAGGTGATCAATATGAGATGAAGGAAACCTACGTGGATTTTTTAATAAGCCAATGTTTCGGACTTCATATAATTGAGTCCATCCTCAGGGCAATCTCTCAATCCAGAAGATTGGGATGATGAATTTAAAGATCCTCTCTTTCTGCCATAAATATAGATTAGTCACCCCATTTTTAAGGTAATCTAGTCGGCTCTTTTCTGGGGAGATTATAATTTTTTAATCTATAAATCCTTTTTATCTGGTTAATCGTGGGTCTCCACAGTTCATTAAGTTTGACCCCATCATCTTTATTTAGGGTTTTATCCCTCTTTTCAATCTTAAGGGCTTCTCTTACTCTTCTTTTTTAATAATTTTCTTCTCTAGCTATTAGCGAGGCCTTCTCCATGCAAATTTGGTGGGAGGTGTTGTGCGAATGTTCGGCTAGGGATGAATTGTTTATGTGATTATGGACTATGTCGGTTGAGTGTTCTTTGAGACGAGTTTGCAGAGAACGTCATGTTTCCCCTATGTAGACATTGTTGCATGAACACAGGATTTCATAAACTCCTTTCTGTTGTTTAGGGTCCACTGGGTCTTTGGCTGAGTCAATGAATCCTCTGATTGTGTTTGGGGGCTCAAATGCCACATTGATGTTCTTTCTTTTCAGAATTTTGGCTATGCGATCTATTGTTCCTTTTATGTATGGGAGAGTGACCTTAAGGATGATGAGTTCTCCTTTATTAGGTCTTCTTTGAGCCTTTTCTATTTCTTTGTCGATGTGTTCGTCTTGGTATCCATTTTCTCTTAAGACCTTTCTTAAGTGTTCCATATCCGTCCCTAAGTGACTTGTGTCTAAGATTCTTGCTGCTCTTACTGCAAGTGTGTGTATGATGCTGGTTTTTTGAGCTGGATGGTGATGGGATTCTGCATGGAGGTATTTGTCTGTATGGGTCTTTTTCCTGTAAACCTGGTACCCTAGTTTTCCATTCCCTTGTTTGGAGAGTAACACATCCAGAAAAGGAATTTTTCTTTCTTCCTCTACTTCCATGGTGAATTTTATGTGTTGTGAGATGCTATTTAGATGTTTCAGAAATTCTTCAAGCCTCTCCTTTCCATGACTCCAACTAGCCAAAACGTCATCAACATATCTTTTCCAAAATCTTGGTGTGAATGGAGAAGAGCTTAGTGCTATTTCTTCGAATTTTTCCATATAAATGTTAGCTACCACCGGGGATAATGGAGACCCCATGGCGACTCCGTGTATTTGTTCATGTATATTTCCTTTGTAGGAAAAGGATGTTGACTTTAGGCAAATTCTGACCAAGTTGGCGGTTTGTGTGTCCGTGATACTTTTTATGATATCCACTGCCTCATCCACCGGTATGTTAGTGTATAGGGAAACAATATCGAAGCTTACTAGTAAGTCGTCCTCCTTTACTTCTTGGTTTTGGATCCACTCAATGAGAGAGGACGAGTTTTTAATGAAGGAAGAAGACTGTCCGGATAAGGGTAGAAGTGTCTTGGCGAGGAATTTAGCGAGGAGATATGTGAGTGAGCCTATCGTGTTTACTATGGGTCTCAACGGAATCTCTTTTTTGTGAATCTTGGGAGAATCGTAGATGCGTGGCATGAGTGCATTGGTCGGGGTTACCTTTTTCTTAACGATGTCCTCCAACATAGACTCCTTTATTGCCTTCGTGACTGCTCTCAAGATTTTGGTGCTCGGATCTTTCTCCATGAGTTTGTAGCTTCCACATGCCAGGTGTTCAATCATTTTAGTATGGTAAGCTTCCTCGTCCAAGATCACTGTCGCATTTCCCTTATCTGCTTTTAAAATTTTTATTTTGTTGTTTTTTCTTAGGTTTGATAGCGCATTTATATCTTCTCTACTTATGTTGAAGGCTGGTGGAGTTTCCTTACACAACACAACCGCACATTCTTGCCTGATCTCGTCCGCGTTTTCGCTTGGTAAATTTTTTACTGCATCCTCAATGATGCATACCAGGTTCTCCCGTGGGATTGTTCTAGGGGATATTGCAAAATTTAAGCCTCTTTCGAGAATGCTGAGTGAGGGAGAGGAAAGGATGTGGCTGGACAGGTTGACGACAGTTATTTTTTCTTCCACGATTTGAGAAACCCTAACACCGCAGTTTTGTATCACGGACAGGTTTTCGAGTTTGGCTTGTTTGCTTCTCACGACGGAGTGTTGAAGTCTTTCAGATTTTGTGAAGGTCATTGCATCGAGCACCATCCATATGTCTACACGGAGTGAGGAGGAGAGTTTTAAATGGAGACTTAAGAGTCTTTCTATTGTTTTTACCAGATCACTGCGCACCTTTTTAACCTCATTTCTAACCAAAGACGCGGATAGTCTATCGAAGACTGCTTTGTTTCTGCGATTGTTGAGATTATGGAGACACTTCTCAAAGCTCGGGGTTATTTTCCTGTGACGGCACTGCTTTAGAAAAAGCAGATCAGCAGATAATTTAGATCTTTTACTTCGTAGATTCCCAAACTGAATTGAGTCTTTTGCCATGTCCCTTCCATGGAGGGAATGGATTGTAGATATGAGAGAGTTCATCACAGGTGATCAATATGAGATGAAGGAAACCTGCGTGGATTTTTTAATAAGCCAACGTTTTGGACTTCATGTAATTGAGTCCATCCTCAGGGTGATCTCTCAATCCAGAAGATTGGGATGATGAATTTAAAGATCCTCTCTTTCTGTCATAAATACAGATTAGTCACCCCATTTTTAAGGTAATATAGTCAGCTCTTTTCTGGGGAGATTATAATTTTTTAATCTGTAAGTCCTTTTTATCTGGTTAATCGTGGGTCTCCACAGTTCGCTAATTTTGAGCCCATCATATTTATTCAGGGTTTTATCCCTCTTTTCAATATCAAGGGCTTCTCTTACTCTTCTTTTGTAATAATGTTCTTCTCTGGCTATTAGCGAGGCCTTCTCCATGCAAATTTGGTGGGAGGTTTTGTGCGAATGTTCGGCTAGGGCTGAATTTTTTATGCGATTATGGACTATGTCGGCTAAGTGTTCTTTGAGACGAGTTTGCAGAGAACATCCTATCTCCCCTATGTAGACATTGTTGCATGAACACGGGATTTCATAAACTCCTTTCTGTTGTTTAGGGTCCACTGGGTCTTTGGCTAAGTCAATGAATCCTCTGATTGTGTTTGGGGGCGCAAATGCCACATTGATGTTCTTTCTTTTCAGAATTTTGGCTATGCGATCTGTTGTACCTTTTATGTATGGGAGAGTGACCTTAGGGATGATGAGTTCTCCTTTATTAGGTCTTCTTTGAGCCTTTTCTATTGCTTTGTTGATGTGTTCTTCTTGGTATCCATTTTCTCTGAGGACCTTTCTTAAGTGTTCCATCTCTGTCCCTAAGTGACTTGTGTCTGAGATTCTTGTTGCTCTTACTGCAAGTGTGCATATGATGCCAGTTTTTTGAGCTAGATGGTGATGGGATTCTGCATGGAGGTATTTGTCTGGATGGGTCTTTTTCCTGTAAACCTGGTACCCTAGTTTTCCATTCCCTTGTTTGGAGAGTAACACATCCAGAAAAGGTATTTTTCTTTCTTCCTCTACTTCCATGGTGAATTTTATGTGTTGTGAGATGCTATTTAAATGTTTCAGAAATTATTCAAGCCTCTCCTTTCCATGAATCAAACTAGCCAAAACGTCATCAACATATCTTTTCCAAAATCTTGGTGTGAATGGAGAAGAGCTTAGTGTTATTTCTTCGAATTTTTCCATATAAATGTTAGCTACCACTGGGGATAATGGAGACCCCATGGCGACTCCGTGTATTTGTTCATATATATTTCCTTTGTAGGAAAAGTATGTTGACTTTAGGAAAATTCTGACCAAGTTGGAGGTTTGTGTGTCCGTGATACTTTTTATGATATCCATTACCTCATCCACCGGTATGTTAGTGTATAGGGAAACAATATCGAAGCTTACTAGTAAGTCGTCCTCCTTTACTTCTTGGTTTTGGATCAACTCAATGAGAGAAGACGAGTTTTTAATGAAGGAAGAAGACTATCTGGATAAGGGTAGAAGTGTCTTGGCGAGGAATTTAGCTAGGAGATAGGTGGGTGAGCCTATCGTGTTTACTATGGGTCTCAACGGAATCTCTTTTTTTGTGAATCTTGGGAGAACCATAGATGCGTGGCATGGGTGCATTGCTCGGGGTTACCTTTTTCTTAACGCTGTCCTCCAACGTGGACTCCTTTATTGCCTTCGTGACTACTCTCAATATTTTGGTGCTCGGATCTTTATCCATGAGTTTGTAGCTTCCACATGCCAAGTGTTCAATCATTTTAGTATGGTAAGCTTCCTCGTCCAAGATCACTGTCGCATTTGCCTTATCTTCTTTTAAAAATTTTATTTTGTTGTTTTTTCTTAGGTCTAATAGCGCATTTCTTTCTTCTCTGCTTATGTTGCAGGTTGGTGGAGTTGCCTTATGCAACATAACCGCACATTCTTGCCTGATATCATCCCCGTTTTCGCTTGGTAAATTTTTTACTGCATCCTCAATGATGCATACCAGGAATATTTCAATTCTAGATCAGGAATAGTAGAAGGTAATTGTGACTGTACTCTTTAGAAGGTAAATGGGATTAAGTGGATATTTGGGATGAGCGTAGCTGAATAGAGGATAGGATTGTTTACTTACAGCAACTCACTGTTTAAGCATATATAGTGCATCTTATCCTTGAAATAGAATACTTCCCTAGGTTGACAATAAATATTGCACACTCCGTATGTTAGTTGTAATTAACTTGCATATTGGGTGCCCAACAAATATTTTTTAATTTTACAATAAACAAGAATAGTACAAACATTCAAATGTTTTATATTAATTAACATCCACTAGCTAGGAATTCTGAGTTTTTCCTTTGGTCTTTTGTAAAGAGGATCCATAAGGCTTACAAGTTTTTTGGATTTTTTTTTTATCAAACTAGAAAAGGTAGAAGAAAGAATGAGGCTCTTGGTTATCAGAATCTTCAAAAATTGAGCAACGTGCCTCTCTACCTGCTTGACAAAAACTAAAAAACAACAAAAACAAATTAGTTAAAAACACCCTAAAACACTTTAAGAGTGTCTTTGGGACAACACTACAAAGCCTAGGCTCCAAATCCAAGATATCAGTAGGGACTATGTGGGCATACTTTGTTGCTAGTTTCGGTGGATATGAAGAACTAGGATCCTTAGGAAATCCTAAGGAGCCTACTTCAATAATAGAGGACACTTCCATGGCCTTCAGTCTATGCAAGAAAAAGCAGGAAATTGTGGCTAGGGTAGAAAGGGAGGTGATGAGCAATGCAACTCTCTTCATCCTCCAAATTTAATTGTAAACCGTGTGCCTCTATTAGAATTAGAAATTGCAGTAGATTGTAGATTGGATCCACAACTAAAATTTTGGTTGTTAAAATCAATTTTAACCCATTTCCAAATGGATCACAAAATCTCATTTTATTTCATTTCTTAGTATGTTGATTATTCAGTATAATGCATCCAACTTCTAAAGAGTGCCTAACTGACATCAAGACTACTCTTGATTTTCCTAAAATATTGAGTGTGCAATAAAAATCTAATATCTGGAAATACCATCACAAACTAGAATGATAATCAACAATTGCATACCTCAATTTTTCGTCGTTTGGCTTCAAAAAGCGTTTCCTTTTCTTCCTCCTAGACAGAAAGACATATGAGTGTTACGATTCAGGAACATATATTTTAAAACATAATATTAACAAAGACAACACAAAATCCCCTTGAACAGTTGAATCTTTGATGAATGTATGCTACAAATTATTGTTGTTAAAACAATTATCTCTCAATCCATGTATCATACTGTGAAAGAGCATTCATCTTGTTCCAGTTCTGCAAGTACATATCTGGTTTGGACATGGGGGTAATCAACATTGAAAAGTATTGTGATAATTAATGTCCACTTTTGTTGAGTAATTTAAAAATAGAAAATTCATCAATGGGGCCATGGACCAGAAGTGAAGATGGTGGCATATCATTCCCCCAATCAAGATTCAATTTTCCCCAAGACATGAATAAGTTGCTGGGTCCAGCTGCAATTCCATTGTGCATATTGGAAATTATGACCTCTATGAAGGAGACTTCGTTGGATTCCCAATATCTATGTAGTGAAAATTGTCTTCAAATATCCATTAATTCCGACATATATTCTATACTACCGACGACTTCAATTTGTGGGTTATATGACTTTAGGCATGTCTACAAGGAGCATAATATGAGTGCAGGCCATTTATCCAAGGAAGCATTGAATATCAATGTTGGCCTCCTCTCCTTCTCGTAACTTTTATAAGGATAAATCATTAAGGAAGGCATGATACAACTCTTTTAAGGGCTTTTTGTTTTACGTGGCATAGTATTTTTTGGTTCTTTCAACTATGGGATACATTGGAATCTTTCTTGTTTTATCTGGGGATATAGATTTTGTTTTCATCCCCCAGGGGTGTGTTTTCTCCACCCTCCATGCCTCCGTGGATAACTTGTTTGGTCTCCTTATGTTCTCCATGTTGTATTTCTACTTCAGTCATCTTGGTATTGTCGGTTTTTCCCTCCCTTTGGGATTTTTTTTTATACTTATCTCCACTCACGTCTAGAATGACTTACAGTTAGGACTATGTACAAGTTACCTTTGAATCACTATTGAATATCAAGGAACACGTATTTTTCTTCTGAAAAAAAGTTACAAAATATTAGCAAATGATTTTATTATATATATTGAGATTCGTAAACTGGGTCTTTAATATTTTTGGTTAGGAAACAAAATAAAATAAAAAATATACACCTACAAATTTTGTTAAAAACGTAGTTTGTATTTTGAGATAAATTAGCTGAAGCATTAGCTATGGAACCACTTAATATCTATCTCTTGTTAAAGGATGATGTGATGAACTATTATACTAGGGAATTATTGATATTATTCAAGATAATGATATCACTATTATGTCATGCTTATAATTCTATCCAAGTTTTTGCTGGTATTTTTCTCTTATTTGCCAAGTTTTTTCCGGCCATGGTGCAGGTAGAACCAAACAAGTATTTTTCAGACCTGTATTCCTCGAGCGAGGGGAGTTTAGGAAGGCTAGAGGAAAGTGAAACATCTAGTAGGTCTACAAGGGCTAGATCAACTAGATGTCAGAAGATCATAATAAATTTCAATAAATGCATGGATTTTTTTCTCGTAGCATCGAAGTCATGTTCCTATGATGATGAGACAATAGAAGACATCGAGGTTCCCTTAAGGTACAAACATATAGTGAAACAATGGGTACCTAGGGATCTTCCTCGAGTCAACACTGATTTTTATGTGAATTATAGGATATATATAATTGCACGGTCGTCATTACATGGATTGGGGTTGTTTTGCATGGATGGCATAAAATTCAGTTGCGACAGATGTACATAATTGATGGAGTATGTTGGGCCCTCTTACAACTACAATGATTGGATGCGCCTGTTCCAATATACATGAAGTATGCATAGATATGGATTGTTAGCAAATTATTTACAACTAAAATACAAAGATACAAATAAGGGAGTAACGTTATACATTGACGAAAGGCCAAAGATAACTGGGAATATTACGGGGTTTATAAATAGTAAACAACTAGGGTCTACACTTATTGATAGCTGGTTAATACTAAGAGGGGGAGGGGTGAATTAGTATTGTTGAATTTTTACCATTTAAACCACTTATTAAACTTTAATCAAAACATTGAGTCAACAAGATACACAGAATACAATTTTTATCGTGGAACCCTAATAAGGTAAACCACCAACACATTTCTATTATCTGAAAATACTTTTTTTTTAATATACAATAATTATTTGCAAGCACCCACTTGATGGATACCACAATCCCAATTTTTATCAGCCACTACTGAAGGATGCACCCACACCTTGGTTTCTTTTTGCACCTACAGATAAGGATACACTAATACCCTGATTTCTTCCTGCACCTACAGACAAGGATACACCAATACCCTAATTCTCCAGCCACTACTGGAAGGAGGCTAAGGCCTCCTTAAAGGCATGTAGCCTACCATAGCACCACCCTAATTTGATATTATTAAACTTCCTAGAACTTTTTCAAACTCTATCTTTGGCTTTCTTCACTTGTTCTATTGTCTTGCTGCTACATAGGTTTGGATTGTAGAGATACACTCTGCATTCTCTGACTACTGGTCTTCTTCTTTAGATATTCATTATTCACCAATAGAGACCCCCAAGACACCTAACTTCCTTTTCAATATTTTGTTTATATATTCTTCTCAAACATCAATACAACATAATACCTTTTCAAAGAGTCACGTCATTACAATACTCTAACTTTGTTTATGTTCCTTTTGTTAGTCATAACCACCGTAACTCTGTTAACCACGCCCTTCATAATTCTTCCCTGGTCATCCACGAGCTTCTTCATCTATGTGATAGCCTTCATGTTTTTTGAGCGAGCTTCTCCATCTACTCATGTTGCAGGCTTCCTCAACTTCATCTCTGATCGTGGTTTTTTCCTCTTGTTAATACTTACAGGATTTACTCCAAAATTTTATAGGATTCCTGAGCCATTGATTTTAGATCGGGATTTTTCTCGAGTGTAGATCTCAAAATGTATTTCCACACTATTATCTTTCCACAAAAAATTTCCGCAGTCGTCTTTCCGCACTCATCTTGATACATTGATCTTTGTCCCGATTTGTTTCCTGACCGTAGATCTGAGATGGGATGTGGTATGCAGATTTTTGAACCATGACATTTCTCAACATGTATTTCTACACTTAGCTTTCCACCTCAACCATTCTACACCATTGATATCCTACGGCCTTTTCCGTGACTATTGATCTGATATAAGATGCAGATAGCAGAATGCAAATTTGAACATTTTCCAAAACGTCATTTCGACATTTATGCTTTTGGTACTTAATATTTCCGTGCCAATAGTTCTGCAAAATTGATATTCAGTGGGATTATTCCTGACCGTTGATCTTTCGGATTGTGGGTTGTGGAATTCGGGCTGTCAAACACTCAAACGATGCTTTCGCAATCCTCTGTCTTCCACTTTCCACACTAACCTTTCCGCACCATAGATATTTTATGAAATTCATTCTGACCGTCGATCTTCCAAATCATGGGATGCAGAATGCGGAACTGTGACATTTCCCACATTCTTTTCGTGGTTCTCTTCCTTCCGCTTTTTTCCTTTCTCTTTTCGTCTTTCAAACTTCAGTTTGTAGAAGCCCATATCATCTTAGACCTTGATCTTATGCTTTCCATTTTCTGCATTTCTTATGAACCGTTGATTTCTTTTGCAGGTTCATTCCTTACCATTGATCTACGATCTAATGCAGATTTGTGGATCTCCCCTTTTCTTTGTGCGGAAATCATTCTCTTCCATTGATGTCCTTGCGGATTCAATCACATCCATTGATCCCTTTATCAAATTCAAAGTTCTTCTTCTGCATTCCTACTTTTGTGGAACCCTCCTACAATCGTAGATCTATTACGAAACACTCCTCAGCCATAGATATTCATACAATTGAGGAACTCTTCTCAACCTTAGATATTATGTGGATCTAATCTCGACCATCGATCTATACTCTTTTGCGAAACTTCACCTTTTTCGCCTATCCTTTGCGGAACCGATCCTTAACCATCAGATCTCATGCGGGATGCTTCCTTACCGTCTATTTTATATCAAATGCGTATCTCACCATGAATTTGTGAATTTGTATGATTTCTTTTGCTTTAACACTTATCAAATTTTAATCTCAACATGCAAACTAACATTTTTCTCTTGTTTTTGCATATTGCTATTTTGTTCGTGTAAGAACCAAATGAGAATCTAATTTCATGGATGGATAGCAAGTTCACTAGGGAGCAGGATCATGTCATCTTTATATCTTACTAACACACACACATATTTTGGAGGACATTTTAAAATAGTCTTCCAAACTTTTGTTATGACACTTGGACAAATTTCTTAGTCTAATCCAATCTGCCTAAAACATTGTTTTGGCAAATCCATAACTTATTCCTCAACTACTTCCAAGACAACCTGAAGACATGGCCAGGTAGAGAAAACACAATTCTACAAGACCCCTATGTTATGCGGGTATTTATTCTAACCCATGATTTATGGCGGCCATTCTCTTTAGACCCTCTTACACTAGTTTGGACTATTAATCTATACTTAGTCAATTTCCTGATTTTCACCAATTGCCATATTTCTCAAGAATGATGTCACATAATCTGCTTTGTCATCATAGGAAATGTCTCTTACCAATTTTCCATCAGTTATTTTATGTCATCACTACCTTTGTCTTTCCTTTGACTTATATTGAGTTCACCTTTTGTATTTCCTTTGTCTTTCACTGAGTTCACTCTGCCATCATTTCCTTTGCTTATCCTTTGTTATTCATGAACTACTTTGACATCAATGATAACTATAATCCATATTGCCAACAATATCCCCCTTTTTCATTGATGGAAACACCTAAACCCCTCTCCCCCTTTGACAACAATGACAAAGGATAACATATTATACTAATTTTGTACATATTTTGATATAGGATTTCTTGAGTTTCTTCTTTCTGACAATTCCCCTTGTCATCATATCTCCCCTTTGCTAACTGAACTTGGTTATTTAATCCATGTATTATCATTTAAAATTTTATTTGCAACAAGTTCTTGGATGATAACTTAAATGATAGATCCATAGAATCCCCCTGTCACTGTACTTCCTCTCCTTTGCCAACATTTTTGTGAGAGAGTTTACACTCAACATTTTCTTCCACACACTGTTCTCCTTTTTTTTAAACTGTATTATGTAACTTGCTCTTCTCAAGAAGTCTTCACATAATTCTTGGTCCGAGATAACAGTTTTTAGATGGATTGTCACTAGATTTAGTCCGGTTCTAAATTTGGTAGAACCGCTAAATTAACCTCACCCGGTGAATGGTCCTAGAGGAAGCGCTCAATGACGAGCGGACTTCAAACCTTTGATGAACTGGATTTCATAAGGATTTTTCTCCCATCTCTAGAAATTAACTTGATTTCTAGTTTGTCATCAAAATGACTGAAGGATCGTTAGATCTAGATCGACGGTGGACCTCAAATATCATAGGGAGGATTTCATCAAATATCGCACCCGTCTAGATTTTCTTTCTCGATGTTATTTCACCCAGCAAAATGGCTCACATTCATTGACCTAAACTATGCTTTCATCTGGACCGTCGGAATATGTGGCCCAATCATACACTCTAACTTTCATACCTAATTCTTCAAATCTCCATTCTGACTTTCTCCGTGCTAGTTCACGTAGCAGAATTTTTTCCAGCCTTTGATCAAAATTATCCTTTAATCTCCATCGTTCAATTAACTTGGAATCGGTGCTGATCATACTATTAACATCCATATTGTAGTGATTATTTGAGTAAGAACCTTGGATGATGAGTTCATAGACTCCCCCTATCACAATGCTTCTCCTAAACACATTCCTTCTTCAAAGTTGATATCAAAACCAATTGTGATAGCTGATACCAATTTGTCACCTCTACTCTTCTTGTTTTGGTGGCAACTTCAAAACATTCTTATCTTCTTACCAAAAGGAAATCTTCAAGTATTAATTGAAATGTTCTGATATTAAATCCCCCTAAGCTTATGATCCCTTCTAATGCTCATGAGATTTTTAGAATAGACATTCAACTTCAGCTCCACCACAATCACTAACTTTTTCTTCAATTTCTTCATCATGTTTTCCATTATCATGGATGTTAATCTTGTCTACAACACTATTATTCTTAACATCATCTTGGGAAACTTCTTTGATGTTTGAAATCTTTGTTTCTTCTTCATATTTGGAGTCTTCCTTTCTTCTCCACATAATTCCATGAGGTACCCTGCTTACTGACCTTGTTTGTTTCTTGGATTCCTTACTTAGATCTTTTCTCTTGATTCTGCACTCAACAGCCTTATGACCAAAATTGTGACAGTAGTGACAATAGCCATATAAAATTCCTTCATCTTTTAGGGATTTTTGGCTTTTCTGCTTCATAGCTTCCATCCTCTTCCAACCCTTCCTTTGTTCTTGGAATTTTATTGAAGAATTCTTCCTTAGCTTTCATTCTCTAGAAATATGTCCAAATTTATGACATGTATAAAAATGACCAAGAAATATTTGTTGGAACCTTCTTGTCCTTGGTATTTTAAGTATAATTCTAGTTTTGTCATTATAATGAGATGAGGGGGTAGAATTATAACTATTCTTAATTGGAATTTTTAGTACATTAGCATAACCTCTCCTATTATTTCTTTCTCGGTTAGTGAGGGAGGAACCTTCTGAATTTCTTTCATTGTCATACCCTAAACCAAATTTATCATTTGATGGTTTCGGGATCCTCAAGATGTCATTTAAGATATTTGAATTGTTCTCAAACTTTTTAATAGTTTCCTCATCAAGCTTCTTCCTAAGAAAAATACCTTCTTCTTCCAGTTTTTTAGTTTTTTTGTATTTTGTCCTTGATCCTCTCATTAATGGTCTGTTGGTCTTCTAGCTTCTTTATCTCCTTTTTGAGATGAGTAACTTTTTGTCTTAATCTCTTGGCCTCTTCCATGTTCTCTTATAGCATCTTTATTTCTTTCTTGAAGTTAACAACTTCCTTTTTTAGGATCTCAGCCTCTTCTATGCTAGCCATCATTTGTTTTCTTGCAATGTATAGTTCTTCTCGGAGGGTCTCGACTTCCTCTTCATTTGACTTCTTCTCTTCTTGATATTTTAAAAAAAATTCTTCCAAAGACTTGTTCTCCCTCTTTCTTTTTCTCAATTCTCTGAAGGAACTTACTAAGTTATGTTTCTAAGTTCACCTCTCTTTCCACATCTGAATTATCTTATGAAGTTTGAGTTATTGTCCCTATGAATATATTTTCTTCATATTCAGTTATATCTTCACTATCATACTTGCAAATAACAAGGTTTTCTTGTGCTATCTCTTCATTTGAATGAATCTTTTCCAATTTAACCCAGAGTTCCTTGGTTGAGACACATGGTCCAATCTTCCTTCTGATAGATTGAGGTAATCCATCTAATATGGTATTTATTGCATTTGCATTATTTTTCTTGGATTTCTTTTGATCCGGAGTCCTTACTCTTTTTAGTGGGATGTAATCAGAGATTACTGCATTCCATACACCAGGTTCCAATTCCTTCAAATAAATTTCTATTATTGTACTCCAAAATATGTATTCTTCTTTTCCAAGTATTGGAGATCCATTTTCTGTGTAAATCTCTTTTGATCCATAGTGGTTTTTAATAGGATCTTCCTTATAGTGATTAAACTACTAGTGAAGGATCCAGCTCTGGTACCAATTGTTGATAGCTGGTCAATACTGAGAGGGGGGGGTGGTGAATCAGTATTGTTGTATTTTTACCATTTAAACCACTTATTAAACTTTAATCAAAACATTCAATCAACAAGATACATAGAATACATATTTTATCATGGAACCCTAATAAGGTAAACCACCAACACGTTTTTATTATCTACATAACTTTGTTTTTACAATATACAATAGTTATTTGCAAGAACCCACTTGCTAAAGACCACAATCCCCAATTTTCTCAGCCACTACTGAAGGATGCACCCACACCATGGTTTATGTCTGCACCTACAGACAAGGATACACCAATACCATGATTTCTGATTGCACGTATAGACAAGGATACATGAATACCCTGATTCTCCATCCACTACTGGAAGGAGGCTAAGGCCTCCTTGCAGGCATGTAGCATGCCCTAGCACCACCCTACTACCCTAATGTGATATTATTAAACTTCCTAGACCTTCTTCAAACTCTATCTCTGGTTGTCTTTGCTTGTTCTATTGTCTTGTTGCTACACGGGTTTGGATTACAGAGATACACTTTGCATTCTCTGACTATTGGTCTTCTTCTTTATATATTCATTATTCACCCATAGAGACCCCTAGAGACACATAACTTCCTTTTCAATATTATGTTTATATATTCTTCTCAAACATCAATACAACATCATACCTTTTCAAACAGTCACTTCCTTACAATACCCTAACTTTGTTTATGTTCCTTTTGTTAGTAATAACCACCATAACTCTGTTAACCACGCCCTTCATAATTCTTCCCTGGTCATCCACGAGCTTCTTCATCTGTGTGCTAGCCTTCATGTTTTTCCAGCAAGCTTCTCCATCTACTCATGCTACGGGATTCCTCAAGTTCATCTCTAATCGTGGGTTTTTCCTCTTATTCTACACTTACGGGCTTTACTCCAAACTTTTACAGGCTTCCTGAGCCGTTGATTTTAGATCGGGATTTTTTCAGACCGTAGATCTCAAAATGTATTTCCACACTATTATCTTTTCGCAATCGTTTTTCGTAGTCATCTTTCCGCACTCATATTGAGTCGTTGATCTTTGTCCTGGGATGTTTCCTGATTGTAGATCTAATATGGGATGTGGTATGCGGATTTTCGAACCATGGAATTTCTCAACATGTATTTCCACACTTATCTTTCTGCCTCAACCGTTCCGCACCGTTGATCTCCTGCGGGCTCTTCCGTGACCATTGATCTGAGATAAGATGCAGATAGGGGAATGCAAATGTGCAAATTTTCAAAAACCTCATTTTGAGGTTTCCGCTTTCCGCACTTAATATTTATGCACCAATAGTTCTGCACCGTTGATCTTCAGCAGGATTCTTTGTGACCGTTGATCTTCTGGATCGTGGGTTGGAATGCGATTTCTCAAACACTCAAATGATGATTTCACAATCCTCTGCCTTCCGCTTTCCACACTAACCTTTCCGCACCATCGATCTTTTACGGAATTCTTTTTGACCGTCGATCTTCTGGATCACGAGATGTGGAACTGTGACATTTCCCACATTCTTTTCACGATTCTCTGCCTTCCTCTTTTTTCCTTCCACTTTCTGTCTTCCGAACTTTGGTTTGTGGAAACCCATATTATCCTAGACCTTGATCTTTCGCTTTCTGTTTTCTGGTTTTCTTATGAACCGTTGATTTCTTTTGCGGGTTCATTCCTGACCGTTGATATACGATCTAATACAGATTTGTGGATCTTCCCTTTTCTTTGTGTAGAAATCATTCTACGTCGTCGATCTCCTTGCATATTCAATCACAACCATTGATCCCTTGATCAAATACGGATTTCTTCTTCCACATTCCTAATTTTGCGAAACCCTCCTACGACCGTAGATCTATTGTGGAACTCTCCTCGACCATAGATCTATGTACACTTGAGGAACTCTTCTCGACCTTAGATATTCTATGGATCTAATCTCGACTATCGATATATACTCTTTTGCAAAACTTCACCCTTTTTGCCTATCCTTTGTGAACTAATCCTTAACAGTCGGCTCTTGTGTAGGATGCTTTATGACCGTCGATTTTAGGTCGAATGTGGATCTCACCATGACTTTGTGGATTTGCATGATTTATGCTGCTTTAACACTTAGGCAATTTTAATCTCAACATGCAAACTAACATTTTTCTCTTTTTTTGGTAGATTGATATTTCTCTCGTGTAAGAACTAAATGAGAATCTAATTTCATGGTTGGATATTCAATTCACCAAGGAGAAGGATCATGTCATATTTAGATATTACTGACACACACACACATCTTATGGAGGACATTTGAAAATATTATTCCAACCTTTTGTTATGACACTTAAAAAAATTTATTTGTCTAATCCAATCTCCCTAAAACACTATTTTGGAATATCCGTAACTTCTTCCTCAGCTACTTCCAAGACAACCTGAAGACATAGTCAGGTAGAGAAAACACAATTCTACAAGATCCCTATGTGCTGCAGGAATTTATTCTAATGCATGATTTAGGGCGATCATTCTCTTTAGACCCTCTTAGACTAGTTTTGAATATTAATCCATACTCAGTCAATTTCCTAATTTTCACCAATTTCCATATTTCTCCAAAATGATGTCACATCATATGCTTTGTCATCATAGGAAATGTCTCTTACCAATTTTCCATCAATTATTTTATGTCATCACTACCTTTGTCTTTCCTTTAACTTATACTGAGTTCACCTTCTGTCTTTCCTTTGTCTTTCACTGAGTTCAATCTACCATCATGTCCTTTGCTTATCCTTTGTCATTAATGAACTACTTTGACATTAATGAAAACTATAATCAATGTTTCCAACAACACTTAAGAAACCCAACCACATATTTGAGGGGTGTGAAGGAAACTGTGTATTTGTATGTGCCATTAAATCAATAGTTGTTGGGGAAGAGCTGCTTATTAATTACAATTTGAATCGAGTAGATACAAACACGGTTAGTATGGATGTGGTACATCCAACATTTTACCCAACCTTTTATTAATTATTTTAACATCTTTAGGATTTTTCGTTAACAGATAATTATAATTTTTTTATTAAATTTCCTATGTTTACTTCACAGGGAGGTGATCGGGGGCACATCACCCCAGCAGTTGGTGAGAGGAATACACCATCCTTGAGGCAACAGGTATACATCAAAATGTTACGTTATTAAATTTTTTTAGTGAGTATTTTGGTTTCGTTAGGTAATTTTTAGTATGTTTTTGATGCAGGGTTCTATCACGGGAACCTCCCTCACAGTAGATGTTACCAGACCTGCCTCAAGGCGGCAGGTATACATCAATGCCATTGTACAAATTTAATATGTACAAAAAGTTCTGTCGTTATGTTTTTTAAATAGTATATTCATTTGGTTTATATAATATTATCTATATTTCATGTAGAGTATTGATTGGGGAAGCCACCCAGCTGATGATCAGACGAATGTAGCCTCAGAATACAGGTAAACCTGAATGTAATTCTACAATTTAAATACTTCAAAATTGTACACATATATAAAATGTAGCATAATGTTTATTTTGTTATGTATTTTTTCATTTGTATAATTGTGTTCATTATGATAATGTTGTCTACTTTTTTTGTAGGTGGATGATTGAGGAAAGTACCTAGCTGCTGATCAGACCACACCATCGTCTAGGAATCAGGTAAACCTAGATGTAATTCTAGGAATCTATCATGATAGATATTTTTTTTTAATATAATTTTTTGCTCGGACTATTGCTTCAACAATTAAGCAATGTTTAATGTATTTTTGTTGCAGACACATGATTCGGTTTATGAAACAACAACACATCAATCCATAGATTTTGATATCAACGAGTTGTTGAATTATGCTGACATTGGTTCTTCTATAGACCTGGTGAAGCTGCTACAAAAGACCTTGAAAAAAATTCATGCGGATATCCTTCGTCTTCTATTCATAATTCCGCAAACAGATGAGATCAAAGCAAAGTTTCAAGTGTTGATGCAGAGATCTCAGGCCCTGAATGTAAGTTGCATAATCATAATATGAATTTATTTATAACTTTATAATTTTTAATTTTATATGATAGTGAACTTATAATTGAATGGTTTGTATGTAAAGGATTTTCTGTGACCACACACTAGTGGTGAATGGGGTGTTGGTACCAGTGAGAAAACCACTCCACGTACACCACATACAACACCCATTTTTTTGACTAAACAATCGGAAACACGTTCTGCGACACCCCCAAGGCCAGCAAAGGGTGCATCCACTACTGACCGACACACACCAGATCATGCTGAAGAAGGGGTGGAGGAAGAGTTTGATACTAATGTTGATCTTGAAGCATCATTCCCGGGATCTTCCCGTGTTACTAGCATGGGTTCAATAGTGACAACAGTTTTTGTGAACGAGGAACTCGTTCCAATAAAGATAGAGAAGATTCCAGGTAATTATAGATTGTTCAATTTAGTTTTTATAATTTGATTGTAATATACCGATAAATATATATTTTTTTAAACTAATGATGGCATGATTGTTTTAGAGGAAATGATGTTTTTTATAAAAATCTAAATGATTTGACCTTGGAGATATTCAGTCCCACCATCCGCACAAGGTGGGACAGACAAACAAAATATTTAAAGGATGAGTTGACTAATCGGTTGGTTGGCGTGTTGGGTAAAGATACCTTTGATACAGCGAAGGTCCTAAAGAAGGTTGGAAAACATATGAATATTGTCTAATACCAATATAGGGTTCACCTAGAAAAGAACCCTAGATATGAGCACCCTCTGATGATTCCATCAAGGGAGTGGAAATCCCTAGTGGAAGATGTAAAAGAGAGGGCTTTGAGGAAACAAGGAAAGATACCACCAGAAACAGGGAGGTATGCAATACTTTCCACAATGTAATGGTAAGCCTTATTATTATTAATTTTTATATCGAATTTGGAACATATAATGTAATTCAACACTTGATTAGGATGTCAGAAACATCAAAGGACACAAAGTAAATACTGGATCAAATTCGTCAACACAAGCATGGGCCTGGTGATTATTCGAATTTGGAGGAACGATTTGTAAGTATCGAAAACCCGATACCGCATCCAAATAATAAATAGAAAGTTATTTTTTCGTTTTAATCCGGTGCAAAATGTAAAATTAATGACGTTATGAAAATATGCAAGCCAACTGATTCAAAGAAATTCCCACTCAAGAAGACTTGAAGCTTGGCTTCTAACAGAGATTTGAAGTTGTTGTTGAACGCCAATAAATATTATCCGTGCATACACGATCTTCTAATGATCCATCTAGTGCACATGTATACAAAAACTATATATTTTAATCAAAATTTATTAATTGTCATGAAATCCATTCGTTATAAACAATTAACATAAAATATTTATTTTGTTTTGAGCAAGAAAGCAATGATCCCCTTAATGTCGATGATGTACACCAACCAGTCGAAGATCATGCTTCGATTCTAGGTAATGAATTTATTAATATGCTACTGTTTTGTATAGATAATTGCAGATGGTGAACATTAATTGTACTTCTCCATATTTCAACTACAGAGCATGTAGATGGTCACACTGTACAAGTTGAGCCTGGACATGATAATGAATAACATGATGTACCCAAGCCAGGTAGAAAAACACCTTTGTAATGTTTTTTTTAATGAAATACGTGTAATTATAAAAACAAAAATAAATTAATGCGACATTTTCACATTATTGCAGCAATTCTAAGCCCCTTGCCGCAAGATCCACGTGGCAAGCAATCTACTAGGGAGACATCAAGAGAAGTTGATGCAGTAGGAAATGAACAACAAATTCCGAAGGATGTGCTTCTTTCTCAACTTGTAAAGAGAATGAAAGTAAAAAACAAGTGACTGAGGAAATTTTGAGTAATTATTGTTTATAATACAATGTTGTGCATGGTTTTTTTCGCTATTTAATGAATGAATGGTTTAATGAATGGTTTTATCGGCCATTGAGTGGATGTATGGTTTAATGATTGTTTTTTCTAGCTATTGAATGAATGAATGGTTTAATGATTGATTTAATGAATGGTTTAATGAATGTTTATTTCAGCTATTGAATGAATGAATTTGCTTTAAAATTTTATTTGCAAGTAGATGCATTGGGTTTGGTAAATTGAGTGTGATGTGAGGGGGGGAAGGGGCAATAATAGCTTCCACCTTCACGTGGTTGGTCTTGTCTAGTAGATAATATTAAATTATTCTTGAAATAGAGAGGAGCTCAATGAATGGTAAGGATTTATACATTAACACCAATTATTTTTATAATTGTAGTGTTTAAATATTACTATTGCTATTTGACTCATCCATTGGAACTTGTTACAGATAGCCTTGGGAAACATTTTCATATTTCAAAGGCAAAATTGGCATTTTGATGTGATCGATGGCCTTATATACATAGTGTTGTGGTTCTCCATGTTTCCTCATGTGATCTCTTATTACCAATTATTTTACTTGAATATTATTTTAATTCACATTGTTAAATTAAAAATGTTCATTATTATTGTTGTTTTTATTCATTGAGACAAACTACTCAAACTGTATTTTTTAGCTTCGTTTATTTATTTTCATAAACATGCAAATATTTATTTGATGGGTCCTAAAATGAAATTATTGCAACAGGAAAATATTTGTAGTATGTTGAAATTATATGTTTTGAAAGGTAAAGCAAAATAAGACAGTGCCAAGCTCCACAAATCAAGGTAAGTTGTACCAAAAAATTATAATTTATATCGACAACATAGCTTTGTTGCATGTGCATTTTGCAAAAATACTCAGGGAAAATCTGATTGATCTTTCCTTCTTCACATTTTATTCATCAATCAAAACTTGAAGAATCTAGTTGATAAGCTCACAAGGATATAGGCCCCATTCATTTGTGATTTGAGCCTTATCGCTCTTCTTCAGTGATTTCATGTGTCAGTTCAACTTCCAACAAATTGGGAAGAAAAGCATTGGGCTATCAATAATGGAAAAGGATCCATGAGCCAAATGAAAACCTCTTGTGGCTGCCATTAATGTCTTGTTGTTTCCCTTAGTTCTAGACCCAAATCACATAGAAACATTGACAAAAAAAATTGAGTCTGCTTGAGTGGGCCTAATGTGAAGAGCATGCATTTCCTCCCAGATGGTCATAAGTTGGAATCTAGTGGGGGTTAGGGCATGCACACTTCCATAGATTAAGGAATCCTTAGATTTCCCTTTGACGAGCCTTTTAACCCCAAACTCTACTTCACCTAACATAAAAACCTCTTCCTTTGTACTAAGGGTTTTAAATGTTTCCATAATACACTAGCCCCAAACCTGCTCCAAGATCCCCAATTTCTTAAATCCACTTCCATATATTTAGAATTCTTCATGTGCTTGAGCATAAGATGAAGGTGAGCATATAATTGGAATAAAATTGAATATGAAGGTGGTGTGAAGAAAAAACATAAGATTAAGGTGGTCAACAACTTCTCCCATATAGCTACTTAGGCAAGGGATATGCTCAAGCACATGAAGAATCCTAAATATATGGAATTCAATTTAAGAAACCAAAAGAGTAAATGTTGAGCATCAAATCCAATTAATATTGATGATGCAGTGATAAGCATATCTAAAATCTTTAGCATTTGTTTGCATAGTTTCAGGAATCAAGGAAACATAGTTTCAGGCATTAAGGAAACATATTATGTTTTAAATGCCATTAAATCCTCATTGTTAGTTTGGATTTGTCACATTAATAATTGAGAGGAAAGTCATGCTTTTGAATCTTAGTTGAAAATTGTGATTTGTTTCATAAATATGCAAATATTTTTGTTTCCAAGAGATAATAAATTTGTTTTAGATTTTTATACAACAAAATGTGCAACTAACGTTTCACCATACAATATTTTTTCCTATGGTTTACGACAAAATATGATTTACATTCTTTTGTCTATCTCTATGAATAATTACTCTTTACATAAAAGGGAAACTTTGGCATTTGTCCAATTTGAACTTCGATTAATACTATGTTCTTTCTCATTAATCTGTAAGTATTAATATTATTTGCACATTCCCCCCCAAGAAAGAAATCATTATATTGATATTTCAAAGTTTGAAATCAAATATACATTTTATGTCCAAAGAGGTAATATTTAAAAAATGAAACTAACCCTTTTAGTGTTTGCAAGCACACTTTATGTTCTAACATATTATGGTCTTCCAAGTTCAAACACAACAATTTTTCTAAATCTTTCCCTAAAAAAAAACTTCATGGTATCATAGGCATCCAAATGACATGATAAACTTCAGCAAGATTTAGAAGTTGGTAGGACAATGCCTCCCTTGAATACTTGTTCAGTAAAGGTACCCTCTTGCAAGAGTAGAACATCCTTGGATAAGTTGTCAACTTTGGTGTTGAATTCTCTATATACACATGTAAAGGAAATATCATGAAGATGTGATTTTACCTCTACAATCTTATTCATAATAGGTTTTACGTCATAATTTCTAATATGATGATTATGGTTGACCCACTCTATCACAATATTTGATTCACCTAAAACTTGTAAATGGTTAATCCTTTGTCATGTGTTGTCTTCAGAAGTATCCATAGAGTGTAGATTTATATACCTTGTTGTCAGTCCCGTTCCCAGCAACATGTCATAGAAAAAATAAATGTGAGGTATCAATAAACATTATCACTCCAACCCCACAGAACCTTGGTACCCCCTAACATCCCCCTTAAAAAATCATTAGGGATTCTCTTTTTCTATGCTTAGAATTTGTAGAATCTTTGGTTCATTCTGTCTTTAGTGGCTTCTTATTTCCTTCATAAGTGATTTTGATCTTATGTTCTACTTGAAAAGTTGTCATATAAATATCTTGAAATATCATAATATTCCTAGACATATATATACCATATATAAACACACAAGGTAGGGCCCTATGGACATTCACAACTTTGTTTGCAATCTATTTCAGTAGACTTTCTTCTAAATTCCCATTTTCCCATCTCACCTTAATTCCCATAGCTTTGGTAACTTGTTGTTAAACAAGACCTGAAAAGGAACAATATACAAACAAATTCTAGGTCTAGTTCCTTTCGAGCACTGAGAAATCGAGATTATCGTTTCTCCTAAGAATTGGCAATTCAATATTTGTATGAACTAGGGAAAAACTAAGAAACCATAGGTTGTGTTAGCTTTGACCTAGTTAGTGCAAAGAAATATTCCAAGGCCGAACACAAGAGAAACCCTTCAAGAGGGATGCATCACTTACAAGACTATACTATTATGCATAAAACCCTAGGTTACTCTTAACTTGGATACCTCTGGCAGTGTAAGGAAAAAGACTTGGAGATATTGCCACAATTGAGAAAGAAAAGAGAATATATTGACGTCCTAAGGATCTTTTCACCTTAGAAAAGCTTTGAAATATAGTAAAGGGACCTCATGCATCAACTTTATCCTTGAAAAAACCTAGAAATTTCCAAGAAAGGAGGTGCACACCACTTGATTAACCCATTACACAAGAAGAAAGAGAAAAAGTATCTTATTTGATCCCATGATCCTAATTACAAATGAGGAGGAGTTGCCTTATTTATACTTGAAAATGCTAACTTAACCCTCACATCACATGAGATCTTGTCACCAAGAAGGGCATAGTTCTAGGTAATGAGTGCAGGGAGAAGTTGATAACATAAGTTTGAGGCCCATTCCCACGCAAACTTAACAAAAGGGTAGAAATGTGTCATATTCTCTTCTTGATGACAGAAAAGGCACTTGTGTTGAATCACTACTAGATACTTAAGGCATTGGCCAAGAGGAAGGCTTCCTAAAATCAAGGAGCAAGCAAATAATGTTTTCTTAGTATAATTTAGGTCTAGTTTGGAGCAGTGGTTTTGACATTCTGAACTTCCTTAGTTCTATATTTCTAGATTAATGAGTCTTTGTATTGAATGATGAATCTTAAATGTATTTTCAATTGACTCTTGAATAATTGATTGAATGAACACAACCAATACTAATTATCATAGTGTTTAAGTTTTAATGATCATATATTATAGTTTATTGTTCTAAATTGGCAATTATAGCTAATTCAAAATACATACATACATACTTACTTAGGGCATGACTACTCTTTTTTAAAAGATGTTAGATTAACAAGTTGTTACCATTCATAGAAATCTCATCTTTGAGGTGACTTCCCATAAAATTTGGAGTATCGCATAAGTCCTCTTGACTTCCATATAAAAGTGGAGAAACCTAGTGCGTATTATACATACCATGCTAACTTGTTGAAATTGAGGCGCGGTGAGCTTTTGGAAACATATTAAATAAATGAGATGAGTTGTGCTAACAACTGAAATGACCTCAGCAGCATTCGCATTCGCATGAAGCAGTGCATCTACATCTACTAGCTTTATCACATAATATTCAAGCATAAACTTCATTAAAATATATTATTGTTTTAAATTTTATTAAGATGGGGTAGTGAACCTTTATAAGTACAATTAATAATAGATTAATCTATGGTCGTAATTTCATTGATGAGGAGTGGAATAAGAATCATGTTATCTGCTTAAACACGTACTACTTGAAATAAGAAAAACTGGCTTCTTTTTTTAATTTTTTATCTTTACTCTTTTCTTTGAGAAACTTGGTGTCATGAGAAAAATTAACAATATGTCCTTGAGTTTGATAGTAGTAAATGTTGCTTATTTATTCTTAATCCTTTACACATTTAACGGTTGGAGGTGCAACAACTTCTCTTGTTCGAGTGCCAACAGAGGTCTAGAAAAATTATTATTACATAATTTTGATCATGTTAAGAATTCATTATCCACATTGAAGGTAGTTTATTTGGTGTTGTCCTTTCAATTAAACTTGGCTAAATAATGCAGGTTGTCAAGCAAAGGATGCAAACAGGGCATTTTTCCAATGCTCCTGATGTTGTGCGTTGTATTCTTGCAAAGGAAGGTGTTAGAGGTCTATATGCGGTATTACATATTTATTTCACATTTTATCTATTTATATTTGCTATATGTTGCGGTTATTTATTTAAAGGTTTCATTTGGATTTCATTTAGTCTGAAATTTAGATTTTAGTTTCCCAATTTCAAATGTTGGCATATATATTGTCGTAGAAAACTGGCTTGTAGAATTTGTTCTGTTGTTAATAATTTGAAAGTGATGATTAAAAAGATAAAGTAGGTTGTATCTCCAGTTTAATGTATATTTCCTACTTCAAATAAGACTGAAAATACTGTCAAGTTTTTTTAGTTACTGAAATGATAAACTTTATTCATGAAGAGATCATGATGATTACATCTCAAGACATAGACCAATTACATCAGATCATTCTAAGACATTTTGGATACAAATTTCAGATTACATAGAGTGGAGGTTAGATAAATCCCTTCATAAATACAACAAATTTTGAAGAGATGATTTCAGACTATTCATTTTTAACTTGCACTGCCACCTCACAGCTAGACAGATAAGATATTGTAATATGAAGAAACAACTAAAAATTATGTTTTACCTTTGCATGGATATCACAAAGCAGAGTAAGAATCACAACCCCATCTATAATGACATTTGGTATAATTACTTCCTTAGCTTGGTTCATTACCACAAAATTCCCATTTTTACTAGCCTTTGTAGCCATATCTCCATTGATTCCGTGTTGGCTATGTCCTTTATTTCCTAAATATGATGGTTTCTTTTCTTTCATGTCACTCTGATCTTGAGAAACGTTTTCCTTGCTAACTTGATTTTGTTCTATTCGATTAGCCAGCTGAAGTTGCAAATGATGAATAGTTTGTAAATAGTATATTTTTCCATCTGTGACCTATGTTAGTTTTTCATCATATAAGCTATCATTATGATCTTAGGATATTTTCACTAAGAGAATAACAATCACAACAATAAAACATAAGCACATCACAAGAGACAAGAGACACAAAGAGTTTTCCTCGAGGAAACCATAAAGGAGAAAACCCCGCAACTTCCTCAGAGATAGAATCAGCACCAAAACAATAAAAGCCCCAAGACATTAAGATGATCTCCACACAACAGCAGTCTCTCTCTCTCACGCTGAGAGAGCTTCTCCTCTCTCACTCATGCGCCCTCTATAAGTGAGTGTGAGTGTTGCAAGTAATAAATAGAGAGGCTCTCACTCTCTATTTATATTCTTCCGTTCACTTGAAGTGCACTCCAACATGTCGGCCTCACTTAACAATTACTTACTAGAGCCGACATCTCTAGGAGTGTCTAATAACCCTAGTGCCCCACCACTTGTGGGGACTTTGCCTCCTCCAACCAATAGGAGGGTAACACAATGGTGGGGACTATTTCCCCGACTTATGATGACTCACCTAGGGTCGACTTCACTAGGATAGTCTAATAACCCAAGGGCCCCACAATTTTGGGGACTTTAACCCTTGACCAATAGGAGGGTTACCCACAATGACTTGACATGACTTTCTCATTATAGAAACTTCCCGGAATAAACATCGGGGTATGACATGACTCAAATACATTACAATACATCCCGGAATGAACATCGAGTTACAATAGATAAGAAATACAAGTGAATACATTCTGAAGTTACAATTACATCAACAACCTAAACACACACTAAAAACAAGTTATCAACAAACTTGAAATTCCCTTATTCATTATATCCTCTTAGAACTTAAGTAAAATGTATAGTGATAAGAGAAAACATTATATAATAAAATGGTTTTAAACAAATTGGTTTCAATGGAAATCTGAGAGGTCATGTGTTCAAATCTGGTAAATCCCAAAGGGTTTATTGGCATTCAACAAATGTGAGAAAGTGCTAGGAGGGTTTCCCACATAACATTTTATATGTTCTGAGATGATAATTTTGATAGATATTTCACAAACTATCAAAATCCTTTCAAGGAAAAAATATCTCAAAGATAAAATCAAATTCAAAATTTGATTTTATATGCAATCATATTATGAACCACCATATTCAATATGGATGTTGTGAGTTGGTTGTTTCCCTACCAATGAGCATCACCCAATAACAAAGCGAGGTATGGTTGCACGACTTAGCTATATCTAGAAATTAAAGGGTAATGTAGCATCCCTTTAAGAACCACTGGTGTATTATATAGATAGAGAGCATTCGACCATGAAAGTGTGATAGCTTATGTAGTGTGGTGTATTTTATAAGGGATGAAAATCACATATCATAAGAACCCTTCATGTCCAACAAATATTCTATTTATTCACATAACTTCACCAAATTCTTAAAATGCAACCATATTTTATTCAAAATCCTTTTCCCATTTGTGAGAGGAATACAACCAATTTAGATATTTATATGCAATGATTTCAATAAATATGGATAGATTTGGATAATAGAGTTGAGCCCAGAAATATCAATAAATAAGGAGCCAAAAATATGAATAGTTTGCATAAATTTTGACTAGTAAATTTGAAATAATAAAACAAATAACAATTTGCGGGGAATTTACCCAATCCTTTAAACTCATCATGACTTCCTATATTTCAATAAGGATCTCTATACATAGTTTCTCCTTGGATGCTATTTCCACTACTCTAATTGGCCTAGAAAATGGATCTGATTTAGTTTCTTTCTTGAATGGAGGAAACGATACGAGCTTTCTGAATGAGATTTACAAGTAAGGTTTTCTGGATGGGATTCTTCAGTAAGGAACATCACATAATTACATTGATTTACAAACTTGTGTAGGTATTTCTCTTATATCAACAACAATATATTTACAACCACTGGCCGAGAGAGAGATTATAAGAGAATGGAAACAATTGTACTAAAACTTAACTGCATTAGTACAAGACAGATCTATACAATTCTTTCAATCCTCAACCATTCATAATTTAAAGAGGTTTTGAAGTGACCATAACCTAACAAATCTCAATTGTACACAGAGATCAAATGAAAACAAATTTCAATTTCAATATAATAGAGGAAAGGAAAGTGAGAAGTTTTATATGCCCCAAGATACCGGTGAATTTTTTTTATTTCACAAATGTGGCTTTGTATCTCCAGTTTAATGTATATTTCCTACTTCAAATAAGACTAAAAATAAGGGTTTAGTAAATATTTTAAAATTTTGAGTTAACCTCTTCTACTGTTGCAGGGGTATGGGTCATTTCTATTACATGATTTTCCTTTTGATGCAATCCAGTTCTGTACATATGAGCAACTTAGGATAGGATACAAGCTAGTGGTAAGCATTCTTGCCATTTCTTTCTTCTGGAATTGTACTTATCTTCTTCCATTTTTTTTACTATAATATGTAACGAGATAATGTGTTTCTAATGTATTATGTGTTGAGAAGGAAAAGAAATCAATTTCATTATATTAAGCTTTCCAACTATTATTCTTTGTTGTAAGTTCCAACCTTTATAGGTCTGGTTATTAGTGTAACATAAGATTTCTCAATTATAGCAATCTTATTGCACAAGTTAATATTGAGATTCGTTGAAATAGGTGCAACATGAGGTTGACTGTATGCATACATCTATTCAAGGAATGGATCTATTCATATCACCAAGACTAGCATTCCAAAAGAACCTGCATCATGAAGGTCAAGTTCAATTTTTATGATAAGCATGTGTTTCAAAGTATCTTGAAAAATAAACCTACATCATGAAGATCAAGTTCAAATTTTGCTATTAGCCATGTGTTTCAAACTATCTTGAAAATTTGAGCTTCATTTTTCACATCATAGTCTCTTACAAATGCGCCATCCTTGCCTATTCATAACCTTCATGGGCGAAATACATTTTGCACACATCAACTACTTTAACAAATGATTTGAATCTCACTACATCATGATTTAGTTGGTACCTCATAATGCTTATTTCATACAAGCGCTTGGGCCATTTTGTTCACCGTTTCCATGCATTGGCTTAAATAATATCCATGTCAAAATATTGTCTCTTTATGAAGTTGACTCAACTAGTAAAAAGAGAATGTCAACAAGCAATGTGTCATGCTCATGATAGTCACCGACATAAGAATGATACTCCTTCATCACATTGTGTGATTATGGGGTACTATCTATACCATAAATACTCACCTATGCATTCAACAACAGTATTTGAACCTATGCATTCCAACATTCCAATGGTATGAGTGGGTTGTCTAGATGGTAATCTCCTCTCAATTTGTAATTTCTCGGTAATAAACTCAAGAGCCAAAATTAAACCATTGAAATTAGTCATTGAAAATGAGTTGCTAGAACAAATTGGATTGCTAATGGTTATCATGTTACTTTGTAGCTAAATGATTCCCTAGTTTTTACACTTTAGATCTAGATTCAAATTCTATTGAGTACATGAATACTTCAATTATTTCCTTCAAGGATATCACAACACCTTCTATAATCAATTTCTTCTTCACTCAAACATCCAACAATCCATGTTTGGATCGGTTACTTTCTCAATAACATGAGCCACACCATTCAATCCTCATATGTAATTCACATCTTTAATGGGAGTAGGGAAATGTTTCTCTGCATATGATATATATAACTAAAAAACATGCAACACAATCCCCATAATGATTTTTCCATTAATGTATTTCAAATAATTGTAAGGATCCTAAAATGGCTTGTATGTTTTTGTTCGCTATGAAATTGGAGCTATTTCTCTCGAAAAAATGATAAAAGAACGCTAGGATATACTAGATTGATTATGGATTTTCTAGATAGATGTTCATATAAACAAATATATTCAAATTCTAAAATCAAAGTTTCCAATATTTTGTAGTTGCATGTATTGAGGGATTTTCACATACTTTGAATGCCTTTGGCCTCTCATACTACATAAGGGAAGAGATTTCTTTCTATATGGCTCCTTAATTCCTTTCACACTTTGATACCATGTCAAAAATATATATAAAGTCAAAATTGCTTGATCTATCGATCCTATCACTATAGAAAAACATAGTCACCATACTTTCATGTCTGCATATTGTTTCATTGCTTGCATTTCCTTTTCCCATTAAAATAGGGACCTAAGAAAGAAGTTGTGCCTCTACTTGGAATACCCTTAGTACAATAGAGATCTCTAAACATTAGTAGTATTTGTTCTGGTGTTAGGTAGATCCCAAAATGGATTATTTGACAAAGATTTTTGAATACCATGTTTTTCGAATTCCTACTTACCTTTCACTCAATCTGAAGGCATTTTTATTGCTTAAGGGCATTAGAGTTGAGAGGAATTGGTCCTTCTATATTTTGCAATTAATTAGTACTTTTAATTCAATCTTAATTCTTTGTATTGCTTAACGGCACCAGAGTTGAGAGGAATTAGTCCTTCTATAGTCCTAGGGAGAAAATGTGCCAATTTTTTTTTATAAATTTAAATGGGATCATCGATTTTTTGACATTTTCATAGTGCCATTTGTCGCCAAATATCCATCCAATCTAATGACTATGCTACACTACCAACCTATTAGTCGTTGATTACCCAACTGATGGGAAGTAATATTCATTGGTCTTACAACATTTTCAGAGTGGAATTTGTCATAGTATATCCATCAAATTCGACGACTATGCTAAACTACTGACGCCTTAAATCCATCTATGATCCGACGGGTATTAAGGAGGCTCATCGAATTTCGTAGTGGAGTGAGTCATCACATATTAGACACATATGAAGGAGAGGTCCTCGATTTTCTGACGGATTTGGAGTGCCATTTGACATTGGTTTTTTGATAACAGGGTGTCGAAAATCCAACGAGTGTATTTCTTTGTCGAAATTGACGTGAAATTACACCAACGTTTTAAAAGAAATAAAATTGTCGAATTGTCAACATCAATATGTCATAAAATTGGACATTTAGGCCATAAAAAATTGTGGTCAAATTCACTTGTGCATGGCTCTTCATTTAACTTCATCCCGTTGTACCTGCAAGAGCTTCACACGTTGCATATTAACCACCAAGAGAACTAGAGTAAATGCAATGGAACATGCTCAAGCCATGGCCAACCTAAAACTTGACATTCTCACCCACCTACACATTGAGGCTAGGGGGTGATGAGGGGGTAATAAATACCCCGGCATGCGTGGTTCCACGTGTCCATCTCCTAGAACGAGGTGCCATGTGCTGGCTATGGGGCTCGCTGGCACCCACATCCGAGGCAAGGGTGCTTCTTTTGAATAACATTACCAAAGTTAATTGTTCACATTCTTTTCTTTTGTTTTTAGTTGGTTATACTTTTTCCTAAGGTTTGGCACCACATCCTAGATATGCCGAAAACATTCCTAATACTAGATATTTTTGGCTTTCATTTTTCCTGGACAACATATTTGCAAGGAAATTCAAATAACTAAGTTTATATTCTATGTCAAATAACCACATTTCCCATTTTTGAATCACATTCCTAGAATTAGGATATTTTGAATAATTTTGAATCACATCTTCCAATTTGTTTTAATCGGTTGTTGGCTTTGAGAGCTATAAATAAAGCAATCCCCCTCCATTTTGATCATCGATAGATTGAGGACTAGGAGTATTGAGTATGAGTGAGTTTGTAATAAAGAGTTGTGTATGCTCTCCCATTGTGCAATTATCAATATGTCCGTTCAAAAGCACTATTCTCTCTTTATTTTTAGTTAGTAATGATCTATGATTTTAGTAATTATAAAGCTTTAGCACACAGTGGCAATCCTCTCATTGTGGTATCAAGTCCAACACTTTGCTTGATTTGTAAGTTCTCATTAATACAAATCTCCAGTTGTAGTAATTTTCTAGAAATGAAGTTTGCATTCTTTTTAAGTTCTTGTATGTGCATATTATGGTTTTATTTTTTAGATAATATAAAGGATATTTAAGCATGTTCGAATGTGAGGTCTATTATTAAGCCAAAACATTTGTGTTGAAAGTAGGCATCGTAAGTGGTCATTTTGTTTCAAAGTTTAATCCGTATATTTTATTCGGAACTAAACATGCCTTTGTATTTATTCATATGGGTCCCTTTATGGATTCATTAAATATTTCATAAATATACAAGTGTTCTTTGTTAGGAATAAATGGAGTCAACAAAATTCCAAGTCAGATTCTTGAACATCCTAGCATTGTTTTTTTTTGCCAACATCTTGAAGAAATAAAATATGCAATCCAATTATTAGGAAAATGGTTGACGGTTAGAAAGGAAACATAAGCTACACTCACACCAAACTATATGGCCAATTTTCTTGTGTTCACTCTAGCTCTATGTAGTGGGTGAAATTCCTAAATGGGGATATGGTGCTTACAATAGATCACATATGTTTGTCAAATCCTCCTACCATTGTTGAAAGAAGAAAAAAATAGCATAGATTTAAATCAAGATTTGCAATGAAGAGGTCAAAGTATGCCAAACCATATTCCAAGAAGAAATCAAAGTATACTCTTTCAAGAATATTCCTTACTTAAAAAGAAGATATATTCTTCTTTAAAAAAGCTTATTTGCTACAATTATGGAAAACCTGGACATTGGGAAAATGAGTTCCCTCGGAAGATAAGAAAGTTATGACTTGTTACACTTTTTGCATAAGATATTGAGCCATAATGGTGGAGTTTATCCTATTTCTCTTCAACAAAACAACAGTTTGGTGAAATTTTTAATCTTAATCCTAATGGATTTTTTTCTGATATAGAATAATGCATTGATTTTGAGTATGACTATGAGTCTTCCAATTGTAAATTTTGTGTTGATAATCCTCTTAACCCCCAAAATAGGGGAATCAATAGGAATCCTTAGTTTGATTTTTGCATGTTTCCAACACATTCAGTTCCCAATCCTAAATAGGGATAAAATGAATTGATCAACTGCTAGAAAAGATACTAGTATGGAATTATGTATCTAAATGTTGAGAAATAATATTTTCTCAAACAATTGGCAAGGACAAGAGTTAAACCGATATATATGAATCCAACAACAACTTCCTACAAGGAAATATCCAACAATTACTCACCTATTGAGTTATATGAATCATATTCGGATAAACCCAAAGATCGACACTAGTTTAGAAGAGATAAAGAAGCATTTTTGTTAGTTCAAATCAAAGATTAATAACAATTGTCATGAAACAAGTTGTAGAAAAAATTAAAGAGTTGAAAAGACTACTAGAATCTATAAGATTAGAAAAGGGAAACTCATCAAATGAAGAGATGTCAAAGTTATATGAATAAGCACAACATATTCCAAAACACAAGAGATGCTACAAGCTCAAAATAGGAGAATCATATCTTAAAGAATCTAATGTAGAAGAACTAGAAAAAAGGTATGAAGAAAAGACACAAAAAGGATTTTTATCACTGTCAGGAATAAACTTCTTCATTATAGTATGGTTTTGTCCTCTAGAAACAACACCATATCAATTTGATTATATGATAGATTTTGGTTGTTAGTTAAATTTAGCTAGAAAGGATGTTATTACTTCTTTCTATTGGTAAGAGACTGCTTATACAAGAAGAGCAATCAATGGTGTAGGAATTCCAATATTTTGGGAAACCAATGAATTCCCTCTCCAAGTAGATAATAAATATTTGATTTTCATGTCTTGGATGAGAAAAAAAATGATTGGATATTGGGATCTCCATTTTTTCAACAAGTAATGCCAATAACAGTCAATACATAAGAAAAGAAGACTAGCTACTAGATAAATGGAAACAATATTGAAGTTCCTCTGCTAACAAAAGGAAGGTGTAAAAGAAGAGAAGCATCAGAAGAAGAAGAAAGAAATGAAAAATAAATAGACTTACAGTCGCATAAATGAATAAAATGGAAATAAGTATTTATTATGTTGAATTACATGCAGAATAGATGTTTGCTTCTATTAAGGATAAATTGATCAATTATTGTACTTTAGAAGCCCTTAGCTCCTTCTCACATAGATATCAATATTTTCTATCTCTTCCATGCAATCCTTTGATGCAAGCATCACTCCAAAAGGCATCAATGAACTTAATGGATCCATGAGAAAGAAAGACCTTACCAGAAAACATAAAAGATTTGTTGGATAAGGTTTAATTGAACCCTTTAAATTTTCATGGGCATTATGTCGAGGATTTTACGTCAATAAGAATTCATATCAAAAAAGAGGAAATATTGGACTTGTAATAAATTAGAAGCCAATGAATAAAGCATTGCAGCCAATCAGAATTCCCCTACCCAACAAAGCATCATTGCTTCAAAGAATTGGTGGAAATTTTTCATTTTATTCATTTATGTGACTGTAAGTATATTCAACAAATTCAACCTAAAATTTGGATTCTACCAGATAGGAATCATTCCATAAGACATGCATAAAACAACATTTGTAGTACCACCTGGACACTTCCAATGGAAGGTGATGCAATTTGGCCTCAAGAATGCATTTGGCGAGTTTCAAAAAGGATGGAATATATCTTCAGGGATTGTCCTTGGTTGATAATCTATATAGATGATAAATGGCCTGCTCCAAGAACATACAAGAACATATCATGAACCTCCAACATTTCTATCAACATATTCTAGTACTCTCCATATTTAAGATGGAGATTGGTTAGGAATAAATACGATTTTTTGGTTTTAAATTTGCACTGAGGCCATATTATTCTTCAAGATCATATCTTAATTTTTTTTGAAACTTTTCCGAATGTAATTCAATTTCAAATATTTTTAATATGCCTCAATTATGTAAGACCTTTTTATAAAGTTCAAGTAGATGATATTTTTATCTTGCAACATAGGTTGGAAAAATCCCTCATTCTTGGTCCAAACAAATGATTGAAGCGATTTAGTTAATCCTATAAAAGGTTAAAGATGTCAATCCATGGTCTCCCCTAATAGAACAAGGCAACTATGTAACTAAAACAAATGCATCTAAATATGCATGGGGAGGAGTACCCCTAGAGAAAATTGAAGGCAAAGAAGAGATTTTTTCCTTCACTTTAGGATCATTCCATGGTGTAGAGATTAAATATCCTTCCAGACATAAAAAAAACTCCTTGATGTCAAAAAAATGGTACAACATTTCATATTGTATGTCAAACCCAACAAATTTTTGCTTAAGATGGATCTTAAAATTCTCCCAGGTATTCTTAAATGAGAGAAGTCCCCCATAGAAAGTAACACTAGGAAAACATCATATGTTATCTCATCCATTAGTAGTATGACAACATACAAGGACACAAATAGGGGGCTAGTTTTTCCTCCAAAACAAAATTTTGGGTCTATTTTTAGTTTGTTTTGTGATTTTTTTTCCAATGGTTTTTTTACCCATTCTTAACTAATTTTGGTTGAGTATTTATGGTTGTAATATAATATGAACATGGATTAGGGTTTTGGATGCTATAATATTGCATAGAAAAAAATGAAGATAATACAACGAGATAAAGAAAGGAGCAACTCTTAGGCATAGTCTACCGGATAGCTCCCGAGGTTGGTCATGTCGTCAGGTGGCTTTCGGGTAGTGCCACATGGTATTGTGGAAGGAAAAAAATTGATCCTGTCTGCGAGGTCCGTGACAGGAAAGGTCCTTATCTTTAGCAACCTTGTTAGGGTCCCAAAACTTAGTATATGCATGCATTAGATTATTAGTTGGACAACCAAAGATTCAAAGCACATAAATACATTTAAGGTTCAAAATTGAAAAGCTCAACATTAATCTAAGGGATCATGTCATCCTAACATTTAGATAGGAACAACAATATATGAACATACTCCTACGCTTTAAAGATTGATATTATTTGTTACAATATCAAAGTAACCTCTTTCTCCACTTCCAATAGGCTTGTTAAACATAACCAAATTTGCAGTTCAATTTAGAGGGTGGGATATAGAGGACCAACAACAAATTATTGTTGCTCCATTAGAAAGGTTTAACACAAATTTTCCTTGATATTGTGATAGATTTATATAAATTATTAAAGATGAAGGAGATGAGGTAATCCAAATTACCCCTATATTGGCTTGAAATTCCAAATAATCCTTTTACATGGGAGAAATAAGCATAAAAATATAACCAACATATAACTAAGGTAGATATGTTAATTATTGGATCTAAAACGGTTTCCAACTTGTAAACACAAAAAATACAATGAAAAACCAAGTATTCAATCAACTGATTTTGTTAAAATATCCAACCTGTTAACACAAAAAAATGTTCACCTAGCTCTCCATGGTCTAAACCATAGCCATACATCATATTCCTAGCATTATTTCCCTCATTTTGACCTTCATAATTGTATTTCCACTAAAAATGGTCCAAATCGTCATTATTATTTCCCATTAATGAAGGGATGATGAGAATTTATTGTGATTTATCCCCACTCTCTCCCAAATAGGGTCAAAAACCTTAAAAAAGAGAATGGGTAAAAAAACCCTAGATAAATACCATGGAAAATAAAATACCATGGGTCATTACCATGGGTTAAAAACCCTAGGACCATACTATAAATACCTTGTGAAGGACTCATCCAAAACACTTTTTGTCATTTGCTCTCAATCACACCATACACTTTTCTCCATTATTTTCACATTTTGCCATGCCCTTTCCCATGGTGTATGTTGAACTTGCTCCATACCCATTTTGGATCCATCCCCCATCCGACAACTAGTTATGGAAGAGACTGGAGACCAAAACCATGGAGTTGCGGGACCATTTCCTAGGATGTATACGGTGTCCCAACTTGAAAAGAAAGGTGTGTTCATTGTTATTTATTGCATTAGTTAGTAGTATAAATTTGAAAAAACCCTAAAAATATTATTGTTGTTGTCTTGTTTCTTTTGTTATCAGTGAACTCTTCCTAATTCTATGGACGAGCTAAGGTTGGTGCTTCTACACGTAACTGGGGAGAAACACCCACTATAGTACATGAATGAGTCATCCAAGGGATATGATACCTTGTGTAGAGAATCCACATGAGCCGATGGATGGTCAAAGTCTTAGAGACTATTGATACTCAAGAAGAGTTATAGTCTGGACTGTCAGAGAATAGTTAAACCTCTCAGAGAGGTAGTTGGGGTGTTGTAGTATAAAGAGAAGGATCACTGAGAAAGTGATCAGGCCTTGAAGGACATCATAGAGAATGGAAATCTCACATAGAACTTCTCCAAATAGCAGAAGATTCAACAAGTCAACAAATGTTGAAGAGTGAAAGAAAAATCATACTTTCTTTATGCATGATATTATACATTTATTATATAATGTTGTATATTATGGATTTAAAATCCATTGTTTCTAGCTTGAGAAACTTTATTCTGGATTGGATCCAGATGATACTACTATTTGTAAGTAGTTGGTCAGTCTTTGTGCAGAACTGTTGCATTTTATGCTTACTACTAAGCCTATGTTTGAGTACCTTTGAGGTACATTAGAATAGGATCTTTATTACATGGAAGACCTATTATATGATTGTGCTATCCAACTATTAGCCTGAGATAAGTGATGCAAATTGCAGCAAGTACTACAAAAGCTAAGTGTGTTGTGGATAGTACTACATAAGCAAGATGTATGTCAGAGAGTACTACAAAAGCAAAATGTGTTTTGTTGATAGTACTACATGCTGAGGAATAGTGTAGCTCGAAAAACTACCTAATAGGGTGAAAGACTTGAGCCTACAGTCATGAGGTGTTAATAGTCAAGCTTTCTGGAAAACCCTATATGTGTGTTATGATAAAACACATTGAAATGAAGTTTTACTTCATTGAATTCATAGGCATGTAAAGTGAATTCCAATACATAGCTATTGATGATCAAATTCCAAATTTGTGACAAGCCTCTATCTGTGATGAATTTTTGACACTTCCAAGATAAGCTTGGTATCGAAGGAAATTCCCGGTATGGCAGAGAATGTCTCCCTCGTTGAGAGGGAGTGTTGACAGTACAGCTTCGGGATTCATTTCCATGAGACTTGTGTTGTATCAAGTCTAGAATCTATGGCATATTAGGTTCACATCTTCTCCATGGAACGTATGTCACATTAAGTTCACTAACTTATGTTGTATTAAGCTAGGACCTTTTCCTATTCGGGAGAGACGCTTGTACTGGAATCTTATGTCGTATTAATATCATGACCTTATGTTGTATTAAGGCTAGAGACTTGTGTTGTATCAAGTATGTACTTGTGTTGTATCAATTCAAATGATTCTCATATACTGTACCCTATGAGATGGTTTTCCTTAGCTAGAGATGGTATTGTGTTGTATCAATACCACTTGACCTATGTTGTATTAAGTGTCGAGGATATACTATGTGATGTATGGCTCGTCATGGTTACTAAATGCTACAAGTATCCTTTAGGGATTAGCTACACATAGAGTGATTTACTTTAGAATATGAATCTATGACCTGGGGTAATACATATGATCATAGGTTTGGAAAAAATTCTTATGAGTATGATATGATGTAGATGATTAATTAATTAAACACATAGGGACCATGCAGAACTAATTAAATAGATATGAGCATGGATATAGAGAGAGAATTCAAATTTCCCATGCATGCCTCCAAGAGAACTCAAATTGATAAGACATCAATTGATTCTGAGTGGTGATAAACAAGTTCAGTTAATTAAGGAATCGACTCCTTAATCTATGCTAGTGGTTATGGAAGATGATACTGATGGAGAAGCACTAATTACATTCAGTTTTATTCAGATACATTCAAGTTTTTTCAGTTACATTCAGTTATGTTCAATTACATGCAGGTCCATTCAGTTCAATTAGTTAACAACCTAGTTAGAGGCATTTAAACTCAGTGAATTAATGGAGGGCACATATTTTTAGTGTGGGAGATAATTATGAAGTGCTAAATTGGCACCAATTCTATAGGGGTGCATGGTTGAAGATGAAATAGTGTTCTCTGTGTTAACAACTTAATGAAGGATGCAAATATTCACTATCTTCTTTGTATGATTGAATTTGGCTTGTTATTAAAGTGTTATGCACTTTGCAATACCAATACAGTGTTCCATTTGATATCTCCTCTCTTTTTCTCTCTGATTAAGCAATATTCTATTATGTTGTAATCATCCTCTGTCGATTATCAATCATACTCTAAGATTGTTTATTGGGTTTTTTATCCTCCAAATCAATGGAGGGTTTTCCGAGGGTACATCATGTGTTCTATGGTTTGATTTATTTATGTCTTTGGATTATTTATGAGATCTATCTGCACTGTGATTGTGGATTAAAGTTCTAAAGTTCAATTATCTTCATTTTTTCTCAAACACTAATAATTGGAAGATCAACGACCAATGGTATTGAATAAAGCGCATTCTAGTGTCACAAGAGGCCATTGTGAAGGAAAATCCATTGTGCGGAAGATATTACAAGTAGGTTTGTGGTGGCCTACTTTTTATGTGGATGCTCGAGATTATTTCCATAGCTGTGATATCTTTCAAAGAATTGGAAATCCGCCACGACGAGATGAAATGTTGCCAGTACCTTAGATAACTTTACAGGAATTTGAAAAAATGGGTTATTGATTTTTTTGGAACTATTAATCACCTAGGAAAGAGAACTGGTGCACGATACATTATCACTGCGACGGATTACTTGACTAGATGGGATGAAGCAACTCCAATAAAGGATTGTACTGCTGCGATCGCTTCCAAATTTTTGTTTGACAATGTAATGACCTGACTAGTATTCCCGAGTATTTTAATAAGTGATCAAGGCACACGCTTTGTGAATCAGTTAATCGATGGATAGATTGAATATTTATGGATTCAAAACTGAAAGACGACACTATATCACCCACAAGAAAATGGCGATGTCGAGGCATTCAATAAGATCATGTAGAACGCATTGACGAAGATCTGTAATGTTCAAAGAGATGATTGGGATCAAAAAATACTTGCAATGTTATGGACATATCGCACCACCTGTAAAAGTTGACAGGTCAAACTTCATTTTGACTAGTTTGTGGACAAGAGGTTTTCATGCTAATGGAATATATTGTACCTAGTCTAAGGATAGCTATGATTACCAAAATGTATGAAGTTGGTGTTGTCAAAGAAATATTGTTGCAGCTTGTACGATTGGAATAATATAGGTTTGACACCGAATATCATCAAAATCTTGAGAAGGTGTGACAGAAATCTTAGCACAACTGGCACATTAAGAAAAAGTAGTTTCACATTGGGGATCTTGTTCTCCTGTATGATTGTAAGTTTTTTAAGCATCCTGGAAACTTAGAGCAAATTGTTTGGGACCATATATTGTCATTTAGATCACTAAAGGAGGAGAAGTACAATTGTAGAAGTTAGATGGTACACCTTTCAAGGGATTGGTGAATTGAAGTCGGCTAAAGCCTTACCAAGATAGTCGCAATTTGGTCGACTAAGAATTCAAAGAAAAAAGAAAAAAAAAAGAGAAAAGAGAAAGGAGAAAAAATAAATAAATATATATATATATATATATATGAGTGTTGTTTATGAGTGTTTTGTTTAAAATTTCTGAGTGTTTGGTCGTAAACTATCTGTCTATCGCGAGAAAATAAAAGTGTCACATACTATCTATCTGTCGCATAAGAAGAATTGTGTCGTAGGATGTAGTCCTGTTGCAAGAAAAGAATTTATGCCGCACACTTAATTTTGGTCGCAAGTGACATTTGGATAACAGTTAATGTGGGGACGCAGGAGATTTCGGTGGCATTCTTTTTCGTCACTTTCACCATTAGTGCACAATAAATATTGTTGAATTGACAAGTGAAGTGATGGTTTGATTGGAGGTTTCCTTGAAATGATTAGAAATATTGTTCCATGTGACGGAAATCGCCTCCACCTTTCCATTTATTGAAATATTGTGCGAAGGAACAAATTAGTGATAGAGTAAACATCTATCATCTTCGTGCCAAATTTTTTCATTTCAGTACATCTGACTCATTCCTCTAAATTGTTTTTCCAAGATTCATATCTCGATATTTTGTCGCCTACACCAATTATGGAAGACATTGCAGAAGTGGTTTTATAGTCTCCAAGATTTGCAGAACATGTTTCATAGCCCCCCATGATTCCTCCAGTTTTTTTATGACCAGACCCGCCTGGTACATCAAAGAGGAAACGTTCTACCAGTCGAAAACCGTGAGCAACAGAACCTCCACTAGATGATGAAGCAACAGGATCTGCATCCATGTTATCAAATTATGTCCCACCAAGACCAACAGATGCGCCTAAGGTCAGAATTGGTAAAAATACCAGATATTCATTGGTTGCACCAACAATACCTAAAGGAGTTCGAGTAATGGAAAATACTATCCCCAATCTGTAGAAAATTAGATTTGTTCATCACGACCTTCAGAATTTCCCAGAGATTGCAATGGATAGATACATGACCACTATAAGGAAAACTGAAGATGGACCTATCCACATAGTTCTGATGGAATGAGAAATAGGATTGGATAAATCAGGTCTATTTTCGCTAATGCACATATCGCATTTTGGTCGGACGGCAATAGTAAATTCTTATGTAAAGCAGTTACTGGTATGTTTTTGTGGTGGATGTATACGACTCGATAGGAAAACTTCAGTGGATGTTGATCTGATAGCGTCAATCATGGGACTCCCTCTTGCTAGATTCGACCCAGCACCATTCTTTGTAGGGAAATACCAAGATACATCCTTGACAAACAGAATGAAGTACAAGTATGATTTGACGAGGGATAAAAGAGGATTTTCCATCACCTCCATAAAGGACACGGTCATTCGATTCATATCTAAGGTTCGATCCAGTAAGTTTCTTAGAAAATGTGACTAAACCAATGTACTGCCATAAGAATTGTTGCAACAGAGCAGTACGCAGCAGGTATCCAACTCAACTGGTTAGCTTATCTGCTAAATGAGTTGTTAGCAGATGTTGAAGAAGTATAGGAAAAGGGTAACCCATTTCACTATTATTGGTTATTAATTTTGATTTATTTTGTCGCATGGGAATAACCACCAAACTACCAAGGGGTATATGTTCTAGTCTCATGTCAAGGATATCGATACCAAAATATGTGGTTCGACAAAGATAACCCTGATCGGAAGAGAGATAATAATGTTGACCTTTTTTTACACTGAGAGGCACTTTGGTACTATATTAGGAAGCAAGCCAGAATCACCATTGAAACCCTCAAATGGTTCTGAAATATCATACAATTTTTGGTCGAGGCCCATCACATATTTTTGGAACTATGACAAGACCCGTAGAAGCAATGTTTAGCCACACAGTTTCAGCTATCTACTGCTGAAATTGACACAATTATTCAGGATTGTCCTATAGAGTGGAAAGTTCATGCCGTAGATGATTAACTATATGCAGAAGTGGAGTTGCGACAGGATGACACATCGACAAAAAATAATGGATATCAAGAGGGAGACCCACCAATAGAAAAAACCCCAAGAATCTCTTCCCCTCATAGTCCAGATGAATCTAGCATGACTCAAACTAATCCAGAATTGGGCGATAAGAGAAATCATTCAGAGAAGTTTGGAAAAAGTCGTAAGAAGAGGAAGGTCGACTACTCATCTGGCGTTGTCGATCTTATTGATGTTGATCACAATTTGATTTCTGATAATATGGAGGAGGTAGCCAAAGAAATTCATCGAAAAATGGATGACCAACATACAGAATTGAAAATCAGCATAACCAACTTACTAAAGACACTTTGTATTGCAGTGAAAGTAGTTTGAGTGGGGGTCAACCAAATTCCATACTCGATTCAGTCGCAGGACCAAGTTGTCCCATATAAAGAGGGACATGTCAAGGGATTTATACAAACTCTAGCAATGAGGATCCAAGTACTGGGTCAAGAAATTGACTTGAGAACAACATAGATAAACACCATGGTAAAGGACCTTATTCATGTCACCATGGAATTTTTTGCAGTACCGATGTATAAATTGCATGTTGTTCAAAATTTTTCACTGGCCGATATGAATACCAAAGAGCATGTGTTAATTAATCAGGTCAATTCATCACAAAAAACCATTAAGACGTTGAAGAAAATGGTCCAGAACACAAAACAACAAGCAAAAACATCGCAAGAGGACATGTATAGACTAGATGTAGCTGTTACACTTGCTTGTAGCGGCTTTGCAAATGAAGGCATCACAACAGAAATTTTCTCAGAAGCCAAAGTCTTTTGACTTGGCGAAGTAGCTAAGAATCTCCACAAGTGGGTCACAAAGTTGGATTCAAAACCAAAACCCAATAACCTCTAGAGGTAATGGAAGAATGAAGAAAAGAAGCAATTGAGGCTACGATGAAGATTGAAGAAGCATAGGCACTTTGTGCTAGAGCGATCAAGTAAATTTCTCAGTCATGGGAAGCTTTGATCGAGGATAAAGAGTTGAAACAAGTAACCTAGCATTTGCATACTACTGAGGCATACTTCAATAAACTGAAGAATGGTCTAAAGAATTTTCCAATGATTGAAAATATGAGCAAGGTTGTTTATCTGGAGAAATTACAACAGCAGGTAGAAAAAATCTAAACGCATCAGCAAAAGAGAACTAGTTGGGTCATAGAATTGCAGGAACAAGCAGAGAAAGTAACAAGTGTCGTTCAACATGTATGTGAAAAGGTGTGATGGTACTTGGGGTCAACAAGACTAAAAAATTCGAACACATCAGTTTTGAACTTGTGGAAAAATTGAAGATGGTAGAAGCAGAAGTGTGACAAGAAACCGAACAAGTAGTGAAAATATTTCAATATTTTCAAAGCAAGGTCGCAATAATGGAGATCTCAGACTAATGTGGATTGGGACGAGCCACATGTGAGTGTTGGGGGCATGTTGGCCCTAGGAAAATAAAACCAAAATAATGATTGAGAGATTAATATTCTGGTCGCAAGACAAGGAAAAGTCACGACAGAAGGAGCTACGGTAGAAGAGGAATAAATCAAGTCAAAAGACAGAGTTGGGATTATTTTACAAAAATAGTTAGTTAGACTAAAATATTTATTTTAGCAATAAAGCATGATTGTATTTTGTGCCAATAGTACCTATTTTTGGATATAACTGAATATATTAAAATAGAAAGACAACTTATCGACTTGCAGATGAGAGTCAGTCAACGGTTGAATCAAGAATTGTAAAAGCAAAAAAGATTATAAAAGCATGATCCTAAGTTGTGTGCAGGGGGATTGATCATAGAGATATTTTGTTTGTCAAATAATCGATCCAGGTTGTTAGCGGATCAACAATTCAAAGAATAATAGAAGAGAGAGAGAGAGAGAGAGAGAGAGAGAGAGAGAGAGAGAGAGGGAGAGAGAGAGAAAGAGAGAAACTAGAGAGCATGAGATAAGAGAATAATGTATGAATGCAAAGAATATCTAAAGAAGAGTCTGGAAGTTGAGTGCACATACCTAAGGTGCTAAGCCATTTCTCATGTCAGATGAAGAGAACCTTTGTGTTTTTTCTCGGATGGGTTTCCACATTATATCTTGTCTCTAGGTATCTTTGATTTTTATGTTTATGCTGAATGCATGTCTATAGTGAATGAATTAGTCTGAATGTGTTGCACAGATATTATTGTGAATGAAATTATACATGTGGTAATGATTTCTTTTATATGTTGTTATATATTTCGACGGATCGGTAAATGGTTGTATTCAATGAATGTATGCTAATACAGGTTTAAATTCTTGGTATCGATCAAATGATCGGATATTGCTATAAGGAGGAAATACCCAATATAACTGCAGAAACCTGGTTCTGGAAGTCCCCATAATATATCTCGTTTAAGACTTCAACTACATAGTAGGTGTTAACAACATATTTTCCGTTTGTTGGGTCGATATCTTAGGTCTTGTTGATGAACATAGGATTTGGATCTGGGTCGACCGAAAGCAATCCAACACACTCTATGAAAACAAATGATGAAAGATTATATGACACATATGACAAATTCAGACCTGATTGCAGACCTATGAAAAATATGGCATGAAAAGGATAAAAATAGCGACCAAGAGGGTGCATTTATGAGTTAGAATCAACCATTCAAAATTGGGAAAGAGTTGGATCATGAATAAGGAGACAAGTGTCATATGAGTTACTAAACCACTAAGTTGAGTTGGAGGAAGAATATGGAGGGAATTCAACCTTAGGATTGCTCATGAAGTTAATAAAAGGATGTCTCTAGGAATGAGAATTGCTTTTGATCATTTTTTAATTGTCCTTTGTCATTTTGGAGATATTTTGCTTGTCCATTGCAAGGTGAGTGGTCACTCTCCCTGCTTGTGAACCAATTTCGAGGGAGTTGGAATCCTTTCCAAGTTTTTTGATGGAGAGGCCATTAAAAAATATTATTGGAGCTGAATTAAGGTGTTTTAGTTCCAGGTTGAATTTCCATATAGTTCTATTTTTTTTCTATATCCCTCTTTTCTCATTCCTACTTCACCATTCCCCATACTCCCATGAGATGGTGCACTTGTTGTAGTGGTGCTTGCACGCACTTGTTGGAGTGGTGCTTGCACTTTGCTCAATTTATTTGATGAAAATATTGGGTATATGATGTATGGATATGTACTCTTATGTACATATTCTCTATAATTTGAAATATAATAAATCCAAGTGTGAAAGGATTGCATTCCCATGCTCTTGAATAACTAGTTTTCATGAATTTGGCGTCAAGCTTGAAAGAGTTTTATACCAAAGTTGTATGAGGAATTTTCTCTCAGTTTTATGTTGTTTGGGATAGTAATTTGTATGATGTATATGGAAATTATTTTCATGTTACTATCTTAACCATTTATTCTATTGTTCATGTGCGAAACTTAAGTTAGTAATGCAATTTCCCCATAAGCAATTTCCATGAAAGTTACCATACAAATGTTGTGCCTCATAATCAGTTTGAAAAGATTAATAAACATGAATAATGAAATCCATTGATGTATGATATTCATTTACATACTCTTTTTTGAAATCTGGGAGGTTCGTACTACATTTGGAGATCCAAAAGTGACATCTACCCCTGGGGGTTTTAACATCGATTTTCCTAATGTTTTTGTCTTTATTTCCCTAGGGTAAGAAGAAATTTTAAAAATGATTTGGAAAGAGTATGAGAATTCATAATATTCATTATGATGCATTGATTCCCCTCAATCTCTTCCATACATAATTTTAATTCATTTGGGTGCATTTGGATCAATTTGGGTTTCACTAGTCCAAATCTAGAAATTGGCCAAAATTGTGCGAACTTGAATATCATGTAAAAATGAGTTTTCTGATTCAACCATTGAGTGTATGAGGTATTTTAGGATGTTTTAAATCCCACAGGTTCCTTCCATAAGAAACTTGGAAATTTTCGGTGGCGTTTGGAACCAAACCAAGAAAGACTATTTTACTACCTTTTCCTAGTTTCAAAACTAGACAAAGTATTCAAGGAGGAGGTATGTGAAATGTTTGTGAAAATTAATTTTGATAGTGTGATTTTCCACATATAATACATTGTGATTTGATGGCCTATCCCTTTCCCTATGCAGACTCCTTTTACCCCTTTTTTCTCACTATGACCCTATTGCTCTAGTGGAGTTGCCAATTCTGTTACGGAGAAGATATCCTATGGATTGGGGTGGACCACAACAGACAGGATGAAACCAGAAATAAACCCATTTCCAAGCATGCTAAATATACCATAGAAACTAACACTAAGGGACAAGGGGCATACCTTATTCCAGACGTTCGAAATATATCCCCGTTGAGATTTTAATCAAACTTGTACCTACACATTACCCTCAACAACAACAAGATAGGAAAGCATGATATATGTAAAGAGTTAGAATCTAATCTAGAATGTTATATTCCAATACATAACCAAAGTAATTACATCCATGGATAAATATATATATATAATTACACATGAAATGGAAAAGAAATGGATATTTCTATTAATATGAACATAGATCAAGATGGAAAACTTTGTCAGCGCCTTGTCAAAATCGAAAAACTGAGTCCCTCCACTGGGGTCTCCATCACTTCAATCCTCTATACAAATTAAAGCTCACAAATATCAAGGAAATCTTGGGAAATAGCACTAATGGTTGCTTCAAGGATAAAGGGATGCAAAATCAAGTACATAAGAATGGGGCACAATTCCACTTAGTATCTTTTCTCTCCAAAGTTATCCTCCTCTAATTCTTCATAGTAGATCAATATATATCCTTTCAATAGGAAGTGAAGGGTCAAAGTGGAGCATTTCCCGACATATGAAGGCTAAGGGACAAGTTTTTCTTTAATTGGTGAGGGAAAACTCCAAATATTTTTTTTTAGCACATTACCTATGTATATGCATCTTACACCATGGTCACCCGTGTACATCGGGAAATGTGCTCAAAAAAAATGTATTTTTCCCCCACCAAGTAACAAAATACTTGTCCCTTGGCATTCCATATGCTGGGAAATGATCCACTTCGACCCTTCACTTCCTATTGAAGGGATATATATTGAGCTACTATGAAGCATTAGAGGAGGAGAACTTTAGAGAGAAAAGATACTATAGTGGAATTGTGCCACATTCTTACGTACTTGAGTTTGCATCCATTTGTCCTTGAAGCAACCATTAGTGTTAATTCCCAATATTTCCTTGATCTTTGTGATATTTCCTTTTTCTGGAGGATTGAAGTGGTGGAGGCCCAGGTCAAGGGACTCAGTTTCTGAATTTCAACGAGGTGCCGACAGAGTTTTTCATCTTTATATCTATTCATATTAATAGAAATATCCATGTCTCGTCCACTGCATGTGTAATTATAAATATTGTTATCCATGGATGTAATTACTTGGTTCGGTATTGGAATATAACATGCTAGATTAGATTCTAATGCTTTACATATATCATGCTTTTCTATCTTCTTGTTGTTGAGGGAAATGTGTAGGTACAAGTTTGATTGAAATCTCAATGGGGATCTACTTTGAACATTAGAATAAGGTACGCCCATTTCCCCTTAGTGTTAGTTTTGCTTGTAAATTTAGCATTCCTAAAAATGAGTTTGTTTTTGGTGTCACCCTGTTTGTTGTGGTCCACCCCAAGGCATATGATATCTTCTTCGTAATAGTAAAATGACACACCATATTAAGAAGCCACATATATCATTTTTTCAATTCTATCAGAACCTAATATCACTTTGCTTGAACTTCATTGATTGTCTCATAACCATGGAGTCAGCGTGAAATCCATTTTCAATGAGGGTGTTGAGAAAGAATGTTTTCCATGTCAAAGTTTTGAAGCCTCTTTGAAACATGTTGGATAGTGTGATTAATTTCCCCAAAAAGGTACATTACACATTTATCCTTCCATATGAATTCCTTCAAGGTGTGAAAATATGATTCACAACAACATCTAGAAGCTAAGGGAATCTTCACAATTCAAGATATTCACAAACTATGCATAAAAACAATAAAAGTGAGCAAATTAACACACATAAATGATGCCAATAACTGAAGTTTATATTAGTGTAGAACTTGTAAAAATGTGTCGTACATATTTATAATAAAATGGAAGAAAATCATTATCCTTGGGAGGAAAATTGGTGGCATACATGTGGTAGGCTTAGATTGGGCCTCAAAATCCCCTAGGTGGTGCAATGAGCTTCCAAATAACCTCAAATGGTCACAAATGGCCATGTGAACATGGTTGAAGCATGTTAGGACATAAATGAGGGTAGTATATGCGTGTTAGAGTGCATGGATGAGTGGGATTGGCTCTAAGAAGTATTTAATGGTCCAAAAGGGCCAAAAACCACCCAAATACATGCATGGGAGCCTATGGTGAACCAATTCCCTGTTTTAAAGAGTAGGCGCACACCAAGGATTAAAATTCATAAATTATGGTGCTAATTCTCTTATTTTACCAAAAATAGGGAGCTTTGGTGCATTAATGAGTCCAAAACCCCCCATATGCCTTGCTAGACCGATATAACCAAGGTTTGGACCATATAACATAAGTGCTAAACAAATTAAAATGTGACCTAGTTGTATGTGACCATGGTACAAGGTGGTATGATGCTATAACACCCCCCTTTAATCTCGACTTGGTGTAACCACATAAAAAATAGAGGCCTTGGAAACTAAGGCTCAAGCCACCTCTTACAAAAATTTATTTGTCCATGTAAAAATGAGGAAAGAGGCAAAACCTCATGGGGAAAATCCTCCCTCAAGAATGGACATGACACAGAGATGATAAAAAATGTCTTCAACAGGTATTCTTCTTCACTTGAATGAGTTGGTGAAGATGTTGTGGATGACAAGATCATGCATCAATGCATCAATCTGTTGTAAACAAAGAACATGTGGAGAGGCCCCTTGAAGGTCATCATTTGTTGATGGAGGAGAATCATATGAATTATTTTTTCTAAAAATATACTCTGATCTGGAAGCATAATCAATAATGGAAAATATATCTCTGCAAACTCTTTCCCAAGGACCATCAAAAGACTCGACAAAATCAGCTTCATGTGTAGTTGCCATAACATAAATTAAACAATGAATCTTCTTCTCAATTTGATGAAGCACCTTCATAAATCTGTAAAAAACATCATGAGGCTCTGAAATATCAGAATATAAGTCATATACAACAGAAAATATCATAGGTATAGTGTCTCCATGAGTGAATGGGTCCATAGTGGGAAAAGAATTGGTAACTAGATCACACTGACAATTAAGCGAACTTGGATAGTCTGAAGACTTGAAATTTGATCCATAGGTGGTGAGATCAGGTCCATACATGTGGAAAATAATTCCCATGAATTCCAATGACATGGTTTTCCAACCAATGAATGATATGTAAGACATAAAAACAAATACATAAGTGACATAGTATTGGAAACAAAGCAATTTTGGGATTTTCCAACTAGTGAACTTGAGGGGGTTGTTGGGTATTGTGTGCATCAAATGATTGGGGAAATTATTTTATGACTGTCATAAAATTTGTATCATCCTATATATCACCTTCAGAATCAGAATTGGAAGGATCTGAATGGAGTGGGAAATAGCTTTCAGAAGACAAGTCGAAAACTAGTGAAAATTGACTAGTTTTTTTAGGAAACTTTGGTGAATTATTTGTGATTTCTTCCAAGGAAGGGATGGAGGTTTTAGATTCAGACATATCAGACTGTAAATAAGAAACAAATATATCTGAAACACATATATGAGAAACAATTTTCTCCCTAGCACCCAAATCATACAAGCGTTTACCACCTTCTTGCTCCAAGGAGAGCTTGCGCTCCTCTCTTCTTGTAAATCTGGAACATCAATATTGTTGTCTTAAAGAATCTTGGTCATGATGTCCATATTCCTTTTGAAACAATATTTTTCATGATCTAAACCTCTGCAAGAATCACATTTGCGCTTCTCTCTCTTACTCTTCATCCTCTTGGATTTTGAATCCTCGTCGGTTGAGATTGAGCTTTCCTCATCTGAATGCTTCTTCTCCTTCACTCTTTGCTACTTAGAAACCTTGGATTTATTCTTGTATTTGGATTGATTCAACACACTTGTAGAAATTTTTTGATCCTTGGTGGATTTTATGGTGCCCATTTCCACTAACTTGTCTTGTTCCTGAATCAAAGACTCCATGAAGTCTGCCAATGAAGGCATCCTCCAATTTTTAGTTGTGAACTTGCTTGAGTGGAATGTTGATACAAACACTGAATACTCTGGCCCTAGCTTCAAAATAATGGACAAGATAAACTGATCATATTTCTTCTGAATGCCACATTGTTTCAGCTGAAGCACTAATGATTTGAACTTTGTGAAGAAATCTTGGATCGTCTCAAAGTGAGTTGGGCTCAATGAGATCAACTCATTTTAGAGTTGGTGGCCTCTCATCTCATTATTATTCCCAAATAGTGACTTTATCTTGACAAAAAATTCATTGGGTGTGCCAAGAATGTCTACATGGAAGAGAAGATCCCTCAAAATACTAAAGCAAATCATACTGAATGCTTCATCTACTCTGTTGAAGTACTTCAACTTTTCCATAGGAGAGTTGGCCTCGGTCTCGGTTCCCATGGTGACTCTGTAGAGTTCTTTAAACCTTATTTGGATCACCATTTTGGCCTTCCATTCAAAATATTTTAATGGGGTAAGCAATACATGATTCTGCTCCATTCCTTCTTGCGCACTAAGTCACAGAAACCCTAGATATACTTGCAATGCAAACACTCAATTTTTTCTGGAAAATTCCCTAAATACCAACTCAAACACTTTGGATTTGATTTTCATCTCCAAATATCTCTGATACCATGTGAAAATATGATTCACAACAAGATCTAGAATCTAAGGGAATCTTCACAAATTATGCAGAAAAACAGTAAAAGTGAGCAAATTAACAAACATAGATGATGCCAATAACTGAAGTTTATATTAGTGTACAACTTGTAAATATGTGTGGTACATATTTATAATATAATATGATAAAATCATTAGCCTTAGGAGTCAAATTGGTGGCATACATGTGGTAGGCTTAGATTGGACCTCAAAACCCCCTAGGTGGACCAATGAGATTCCAAACCACCTCAAACTGTCACGAATGGCCATGTGAACGTGGGTAAAGAATTATAGGACATAAATGAGGGTATAATAGGTGTGCTAGAGGGAATGGGTGAGTGGGAGTGGCTCTAGGAAGCATTTAATGGTCCAAAAGGGCCAAAAACCACTCAAATACATGCATGGGTGCCTCTGGTCAAACCAGTTCCCTGATTTAAGGAGTATAAGCACCCAAAGGACTTAATAGTCGTAAATGAGGGTGCTTACGCTCTTATTTGACCAAAAATAGGGCTCTTGGGTGCATTAATGAGTCCAAAACCCCCCATATACCTTGCTAGACCAATAAAACCAAGGTTTGTACCATATGACATAAGTGCCAGACAAATGAAAATGTGACCATGGTACAAGGTGGTATGATGCTCTAACACAAGGTATGAGGCTCATCATAAGATATAATTTCCTTATAAAATGCAGGTAAACTAATGGGGAAGCGTTGTATCTTAACCTTTTCCTCTTGGATGAAGTCCACATAACTTAACAACTCCAATAATATCTTCTCATACTCATCTATTGTCATGCTTCCCAATCAGATTTCAAAGGAATCTAGCATCTTTTTGTCATAGTGCTATTGGGATAGGTATTCCTGCTTAAAATACCTTTGGAATATCCTCCAAGAGGTTTTATTTTCATCCAAATATTATTCCTTCTTCAATTACTTCCACCATCAGTATGCCTTTCCCTAGAGATTATATATGGTGATCCTAGTTTCCATATTATCAGAATAATCATAGAGCTACATATATTTCTTCATTTATAAAAATGAGATCTCTACAACTTTCCCTGGATTTCTCTCTATCAAAGGTGGGAGTTTTAATCTTTCTGATATCACCATCTAATGCATTCCCATCTCTCTTCTCTTCTAATGCCTTGTAGGATAATGATCATACTAGATTTTAGGTCCATCATTCCCATGGTGACTTCCAACTAAATGGTGTCAGGAAAGCACCCTCATTTTACTTGCATCCTTATCCCTCAAATGTTGGTACCTATTAGGAATTTATTTGTACTGGTATTCCTCTCCGTCCCTTCTTACCACAAAGGATACTTGTTGTACCTTACCTTACAACTGCATTAGGTTCTACATTATCTATTCATTAATTTGATTTTGTTGTTCCATACACCGCAAGGTCCTCCCATGTCCAACCTGAATGTCCTTTAAGATTTGTAACACTTCTATTGGTTGCATCACATATTGATGGCCGTTAGATTATTTCCTTTGATCATCTATTCTCACTTATTCAGCAAAGTGAGACATTTTTTGTCTTTCTTCCATCCTTTTAGTTATGTTTTCCTAGTACTCTAGCAATTGGAAACTACAAAGGCCTGAAAAGCTATATTTTAACTAACAATGTGAAGTTAACCATGGTTTTTAGTTCACATTTAAACTCGTATTCATAATAGTATTCACATTATTTTCATATAAACATTTCATACAAGACAATTATGGAATTAAACAAGCTCAAGAGTATACACTCTTTAAAATAAACAATTCTCAAAGACTAAGTATTGAAACCTTAGCTCTGATACCAAATTGTAACACACCCCTGTATGTTACCATACAAACAAGTAAAACATTCACCTAAATTGTAATGCACCCAATACATTACCAAACACACACATAAACAAGTAACCCTTATAATAGGGTAGCACATACAAGTGATAACAAATTTTTCAAATAAAAATATACAAAGAACAATAACAATTCTCTACACAATGGAATCTTGATTGTATATAAATCAAACAATATTAAACAAGAATAAACAATCCCAATCATCCAATCCAATTTATTAAAAAATCAAACCCAATGGATTATTTCCACCATCCCAACTCTACAGTGTTTTTTGGACCTTTATGAGATCGGGAGTCGTAAATTGAAAATCAGCACTAGCAAAACATAAATAACACGACCTTTCCAACTTATTAATCCTAACATTGAAAGTACAAAATCAAAACATAATGAGGATGCTCACAACAATCAACCTACCAATTCTAACGTCGGTGCATCAAATGTCGAGAGTCGGCACTCTCAGCATCAGCGCATCGAAACTTCATCTTGACATAGAAAAAAAATGTTAACATAAACGTCTCTAATTTACCGATTCTGACGTTGGCAAGTTGACAGTAAAAAATTGGCACAGCCAAACAACAAAATACAACAACCATTCTGACTTGTTGATCCTGATGTGGGCACGTTAGAAGTCGAAAGTAGGACATCAAAACATGTCCACAAACTTGATGAAATAATCTTGATTCCATCGAATGGGTAAAACCATTGCATTGGACCTTAAGGAAACTTTGGGAAAACATATTTGCAAAGCCTTTAATGTTCTGACAAGTTGAATAACATGGTATACGAACATGTCCAACCTAATAAACCAATCGACACACAAACAATTGGGAAAAAAACTAAGTACAGCGTGACCACATGTTGGAAATGACCATCTACAGGATTCCAACATAACTCCAAAAACTTCAAACAACCTTAAATAATTCTTAAGCAACTAAATCAAACATGAAATAAATACATGCACTTCTTATCTTGAGTTACCTAATGGAATTTTAGACCAACTCAAAGCTTCAACTCCATTCCATTAAAAATGATAACAGAAGTACAAACACATTACGTTAAAAAACACTTAACAAATTGTTTACGATTATAAGCATCACAATCTTGGGGAAACATTGGGAAAAATAACAAAATTATCAACCTTCGACATAAGCAAGGTATTCACAGAACAACTAAAGAACAAGCACCTTTATCCTACAATACCAAGAATGAAGGCATTCACACCTAAATATGTAGTATGTAAACATACTCCAGTTACAATATTTTACGGTTAAAAGACTATGAAATTTGGAATGAATTACATCCTTAACTCATTCCTTCGTATAGGAAAACATTAACATCCTTTGGGACCTATGGGCTTGGCTACCAATGCCCAACTAAGGAATAAGTCATTCAAATAGAAAAAAGAAAACAACCTTTGGAACCTATTGGATTCTCTGCCAATGTCTAGCTAAGGTATCCATCACTTAACTTCATACTTAAGAAGCATCATGAACCAATCATATAAGCAATTTCTTGTCAAGAATCTTATAATTTGTCCAATAACTTGTCATTTAAAAAATAAGCATTAATTTATTTTATCCTTATCACAACAAGATACATTTATTCATTTCATAATTAACATGAAGTTTCATACACTTATCTGAAGTCAAACTGTCTAGAAACTACTTTCTTAGCAGCCATGCTCCACCCAACCCTATGTAGTTATGCGCATTAATCTCTAAATAGGACTCCATCCCCAAGCTGAGACTCATGCATTCACCACAAGACTTCTCACCAGCCCCAATTTTCTCAAGATTCCTCACATGACAATCAGGATTTACTGGCTTACTACCAAATCCATGTCAAACTATGCAATTCATTACCTTTGCTTCATTATATTTGCACAATAGTGATAGTTGTCACTATTTTGTGCTTAGAATTCCACTAAGCTAACTTCATACACCATTTTCCATTTAATTGGAGTTACCAAAGGAAAAACCAAGGAAAAAATTCAACAACAAAGGTTTGTAGGTCTAGGTTTGGGCACTCACATTTCCCACCAGCCCAACTACTACTGCATAACAGTCAATTTGGACACTTCGCTCTAGTTCTAGACTTCTTTTCACTATCCACTAGCGATTCCAATTGACAAATATCTCAGTGTTCTAACTTCATGTTCTAGGATATAGCACACTACATTCTAACTTCAATGCATTGTGTGCTCTACACCCACATTCAGAATACTTTGCCTATGAATTGTGCTTCAACACACACACGGTTCATCATACTTTACTTCAGCACACACTACTTATCAAATTGCATTCAGCATTGTTCCTCCTACGTTATAGGAAATTCTCTTTTGCTCATGTGCTTTCTCTGTGCATGCACAATGTTCTTTGCACTCTATGGTTCCTTCTCTCTCAACCTGCGCACTGCACAATTTTTCCCTTCTTGCTTCCATGCCTTATCAATCCTTCCTCACAAATCCTAATCCAAAAATTTTGCATGGATCTTTCTTTTTCATGCAACACTTGTCAACCTTTCAGTTAATTTCCACTTAACCCATCTTGTAACTCATACATTAGGTTTACAGGATTAAGAAAGGAGATTAATGGTTAATCAAAAGTTATAAGGTTTGCAGGATAACGCAAGGTTGTAAACTTATCCCCTTAGGCTATATACAAACCCTCTCTCCACTTTGCTAGGTGAATACATGAGTCCCGGATCATCTAGTGTTCTGACTCAGCCACGACCAGCTTAGATTTTATATTAATGTTTAAAAACATACAATGAGTTATGCCACCTGGGAACTCATAGATATGTACATAAATACATTAATAATTGGGCTTTTATTCTAGGGGTGTTACAGATGAATTGAAAAAAGTAAAAGAGAAACTCAAGAAGAAAGGTGAAGAGTTGTTCAATATGCAATCCCTTAATGAATCACTTGTTATGGAGGTTCATAAATTGAAGAAAGAAAAGAATAACAAATGAAATTGGGAAAAGGATGAGTTAAGAAGAGAATTGAAAAGAAGGATGAAAAATAGGAAAGTTAAGAAACCATAATAAAAGTTGATGGATGAGGTCAAGACACTGAAAGAAGAAAAAAAACATGGTCAAAATAAATAAATAAAATACAAATATATTTGATGAAGAGGATAACAAAATACTTGAATAAGAAATTTGTAGCAAGATTGAAAAAACTTTAGATGTGGATGAGGTAAAATTGGAAATGGAATCCATAATTGGAGGACATAAGAATTTGATGAATGACATCACATTGCAGCTTCAAAAGGAGAAGGCAGACAAGATTCTATAAAGTCACTAGAAAATACTTAAAGTTGAGCTCCAACTTGAATATGTAAATATCAAATATAAAGGTAATATCTCCAAGGAAATAGTACTCAGAGACCAAGCATACAGGATAGAAGATGCCATTTACTATGAAAAGAAGATTGATGGTATGGGTGGGAATAAGGAAGGAAAACCATAAAATGTGAAACCATATTGACATCCTCATTACCAAGAAAGACAAGAAGATATACATAGACACTACCAAGGAAGAAGATGCAATAATCGAAAATATTTATGGAACGGGGCATCAGAATACCATTACTCAAGAAGATATTTTTAAGCACTAAAAATTACAACAAATTGGATAAGTCACAACAACAACAAATGGAATCAAAGTAAAGAAAATTATGGAATAATTGGCTATCAAGAATTAAACTTGAAAAAAAAAATTGATTTTGGATGGATAGATCATCAGTAATGGAAACAAGAAAAAGGGAATATAATGAATCATATTACTTTGTTTTGTCACATGTAAATCCCTTAACTACAAAGCTTTGAGGACATATATTTTTGGAGGGTATTATGTTACATTCCAAGAAGGGCATATATGGGGCTAAATGTATATTATATGACCCTAAGGGGAGAATATATGGGGTTAAATGTATATGTAATAACGTTCATCGTAATGAAGGGCCCACATGTGCAATGAGTGAATAGGTATATAGAGAGATAATGTAATTATTATTGAGGGAACATGTGAATTAAATGTATGAATGTCTAAGGGTATTTGGAGGAGGTTCTCCTATTCTTTAAGGATTTATTATATAAAACATATCACTTATATACTTTGTATTTATGATCCATGTTTACAATGGTGTGTACTTAGTTATATTATGCTATCTTAAAGAATTGGTTCATAAAATTTCTAGCCACCACTTTCACCTATGTCCATGGAGTGACAGTTTTATAATGTTGTGAGGTACGTTAGCAACATTTGATTTGTCGACTAAATTCTTAATAGAGATTATGGTGTCCTCTATCCACTAAGGTGACAATTTTACCCTTGCAATAGAAGTTATCAATCTTGAATTTATAAACTAGGCTATTAGTCAAGACTATTTTTCCCTTTGTTCATCGAGGTAGTAGTTTTATCCACTTGCCACAAAGGTTAGCATCCTTTCATTGTCAACTAGGTCATTAACTGATACTATTTTTATTATATCTATATATGAAAGTTTTATCCTCTTGTCACAATAGTTAACAACCTTGGGTTTGTTGTCCAAGTGTGATTTTGTCCATAGTCCATTGAAGCAACAATTTTATATTGTCTTCTCATGAAGACAAATATTCAACTATAGTGAATTGGAAAAGTCACAAACTTGAGAGCACAAAAATTGTTTCAAGACAATTGGACCTTGGTCTGGGAAGTATCATTAATGTGGAATAACTCTGAAATTTATTCCACAAGTTTACTAGGATATTTTCCTAAACACGGTAGTATCTTAATGTTCATTCATCTTTGAGAGTAATAATGCCAGTTATCCTCTACCTAAATTTCCAAGCTATAAATTTGTTCTTTGGTGTGTTTTTTAATGGTAAATTATTTTTTAGAATTTCTTCACCTTCTTGGCTCTTGAGAAATACTTTCAATTGGGTTTTTTTTTTTAGGTGAAAACTTGAAACTTGACAAAGCAAATTTTGTCCCAATATGCCCCTTAATATTCTCCTTCATAATCAATACAAGTCATCTCATTCACATGTCAAGTCATATGTTTGATTTTATTTCAAGGTGTATATCACTCAAGAATCATCATCCTTTCAAGGATGTGCACCACTCATCTAATATTGGCTACTCAGGTATCATCTTTGCGGTTCTCATGGCCCTACATAATGATATTAGTTTAAGTTATACTCATTGGAAACAATATCCATAAATGTCAATTTGAATATCATTGTGAAACATCTTATAATGTGGATTTGTTTGTCCCTTTCTAATGCATATGCTTTAAGAAATTGTCATTCATTAAGAAATATCTTCTTGAGATAGAATAGAATTAAAACACCATCTTCATTCTTTATACCTAACAACTTTTTTTATCGTAAATAGCATCCCAGTCATAATAATAGTGAGTCTTCTGGAATAACATTATGTTAGAGTTTCAAAACATTCCAAAAATAACAACAAAAAAATGCTTTGAGTGGGCACTCCAAATATCATCAAGGGATCAAACATTAGCTTTGAAAGATAAAAAAGAGTGATACATCGTATGGAATTTATATGTTTAATATTATAAGTTAGTTATTGTAATTTGGAAAGAAATATTAGCATATAAAATAGGGGACCTGCTCAACTAAAAGTAATATAAAATAAAAGTACAAGAAGATTATATCAAAATTAATACAGTCCCATTAATAAATTCAAGTAATTAAAAAGGAAAAATTAGAGGACGGAAACGTTAAAGTAAATAATTAATTAAAAATAATTTAGAAAAATAAATTTAATAATACCAATTTAATAAATTCAATAAATAGTGGTTTTATTAAATTGAAAAACAATAGGAAATAAAAATCAACCTAGAGGTAAAAAAATAAAAAATAAATAACACTTTAATATAACTACAAAAATTTTGACATTCAAATCTCGCTAGCACGGTTTCAACGGGTCTCATTCTGCATGGTGACCCAAGTTCAAAGCTCGCAAGGTAGCTTGTAGAAGACACTCAAAAATCAATCCATGTCAAATGTTGGTGTGGCCCAATCCAAGAGTGATCCTTGAGTGATTTTGACGATGTAGATGCCCTTGGGTCACAACTTTTTAGATCAAAAGCTAGTCCTACAAGTCACAGGAAAACTAGCAAAAAAAGGACATAAAAAAACAGTCTATTAATGAGAGGCATGAAAGCATAATAAAAGAGAAAAGGTTTAACTAAAACAAGGTTTAAAAAATGAGGAAAATAGAGGACGGGAACAAAAAGATTAAAGGGGGGAGGGCATAAATTGAAAATAATTTTAGGAACTAGGAGATTATGTGATCATATTAGGGAGTCAAGACAAAAGACTGATGCTGAAAATTATGATGTCCCTTGCCTCCAAATTTCTTGGGGTGTTATGCATGGAATCTCTTAAAGTTGGGGATAAAAGGTTTCTTCTTCTATATCAACCATTTCTATTACATCCTCAAAATTAATTTTACCAACACTCCTTTGAGAAACAAGTCCATCTTTCCTCAATGAGTCTCCACTCCGCTTTTCTCAAGTCATGGTAGGTAGGTCCATAAAGGACACATAATCGCTAAAAGGCTAGTTCATTGCAATGTGTACCTACATCCAAAACATTGCATAATTCATCTTAATCCTAGATTTCAATTTATCTTTTGTGCATGTCTTTGGTTTCTTCCTTGATTTTTAAATCGTATTGTGTCAACACCCATCAAATCAAGAGGAGCAATATTGTTGTAACCCAATCCTAGATGTCCTTGAAGCTAAGGTTGTGACCTTATACTATATTGGGCAATTGAATAGGTTGCACTAGAGACATGTTATCATACAAAAACAAACTAAATAGGATTCAAAATACTTGTTGTTATAGGAAGATATTTCACTAGTGTGGATGGATAGAAAGGTGGTTTTTCTACATTGGACACATGAATTTATGCTACTAGAAATTATCAATAGTTAAATTATATCTCCACGAATTATAAATGAATCAACATTCTTCTAATGTCTTCAATTAGTCCATGACATTGTTGATTAATATGGCATAGGGTCGCATATAGATAATTCATATTTTACAATGTGTTGCATACAAAACCATATGTTGTTAGAAACAATGTTCTTTTGGCAACAAAACTAGTGTAATGTGCACTATGGTGGTAGTCAAAGAATCATCCAACGTCACTGCTTGCATTTACAAAATATAACTTAACGATGGAGCATGCATAACTCATGAGATAAGTTAACAAACCAAGGTAACAAAAACTATAGAGATGTACACTAGAGCGACACAAGTAAATAATTGAAGCAAAATGTTATATTATTCTAGCTTGTGCACTAACCATAAAACAGAAGGAAATAATTGCACAAGAATATAGATACATGTGGTTGTAAGAAAGATAATAAAGAACGTGTTTATTTGTTTGATACAGAGAACTAGCTACTTATATCTCATATATTTCCCTTCACTTTTGTAATCAATTATCCATAGCTAACTATGCCCACAAGCTACACAACTTGGGTCCATAGTAGTAAGCACCAAGATAGTGTGCTACTTTCAAAGCTGTGGTATTTTTGCGTAACACAAGCATAAATCTAATGTGTTTAACACAGTGTGATCAAACATAATCATCATTCTAGTGTGTTGGGCATGAAATAATGAAACAAGTTTCAAGAAATAATGGTGCACAATGATTCTAGCCCAAGTGTTCATTATGGGCTCAACGAATATTAAATAATACTTTGCAACTACTCTCTATTGTAAAAAACAAAATCTAATCATATTAACGAAGAAATATAGTATATAAAGACAAAATATATTGAGATCTGACACCACCTACCAATCGAGAAAGGCTGTCAATTCCCGCTAATTCATCCAGTTAAGGTTGTTGGAACATAATACCCATCTAGACCATAGGTTAATTAATTTTATTAGTTTCCTAAGTGTTTAGCACCTTATTACATATGATAGTTGGCATACCTAGTGCATAGCTTGTCCACTTGACATAGTTTATCCACCAATGCACCCTCATCCCTGCTTTTACTCTGATTTTCTAAGTTAAAACACTATATCTTGCTTTTATGAGTTTAAGCAGCTTTTTACTGCTTTTCTCATGGATTAGAAAGCACCAAGAGCGCTAGGATGACTTAAGAAAGTTAACATCTTTTTTCCATCAACCACTTCTTTACTTTTATCCTAAAATCCACTTAGTTACTGATGTTTGGTCGCTCATGGATATCCTAAGCCCACCTAGCCAATGCGTGACCTCTAGCCTAGAGTTGGGATTGACTTTTTGTCATAGATGGGGAATTAGTAAGTCTAAGCTTTTCACATGTGAGCCAATTTGAATGCCATCTTATGATTTCAATTGTTATCATCTGTAATATATTTGTATTGCAAACATATTAGCAAACATGGGATGAATGAAAATTACTCCATTAGAGATTCTTTACTTTGGTGATTCTATCATATTTTCTACTCAAATTTATGCATTCTCTATGAATTAAATGAAGGTAAATTTTGTTTCTAGATCAGCCTATGCAAAATCTCACATGGTATTAGAGCCACAGGCATTCAATCTCACTCAGATACTTCCATTGTAGCACCAAAAGCAGGGGAGTTACCTTAGAAATCCTAGGGCAATTGCCTTGAATAAATTGGATTTATCCAATGGAGTCTACCTAGGTGTGATGCACTCCTGAATGTGCACATTGTTGAAATAGACTTTGATTGAGCTAACATAATTAATTTTCCATTCAGTTTTCATAGTTATTTTGCATGTACAATATCTTCTACATGGATTTGAAAGTTCCTTCACTTACTCCATTCAGATATGTTGAGTAGAAGCCAAAGATGTGTGCATATATCGAGAGCCATGAGCTCTTTGATGTGTCCATTGGTGTTGTGAGCGATCCAAAGTCTTATGAGGAGAAAAATGACTAGTTGAATGACTGTGACAGAGCATTTAGAGCAACGTGTCTAGCTATTTCTCCAAGCATGCGCTACCTTATTGATTATGTTGAATACCCAAAGGATGTCTGGACAAATTTTGATAGATATTTTAGAAAGCACAATGAGGTTCATGCAAGCAATATGGAGAGCGAATCTGGCACCTCCTTACATGTTCTCCCTCCTGATGTCTCAGCCTCAAGTCTCTCTGATGAATTTGTTCAAGATGAAGAAATTGCATATTCAACACATCCAGTTCTTGTTGCTAGCATTCTCTTTGATTTAAATGCTTCCTTTGCATGTCAAGAAGTAGATATTGAAGAGACATCTTCTTTTGTGGCGCTAGAAGTTGAAGAAATTGATTTCGCATATTCCTATGATGTTAATGATGAAGAAGTGACTAATGAAGTTGTCGCTGTTGAAGAGATTGATTATTCTATCATGTTATCTATGTCTTCCAATATGGATTATGAGGTCCACACGCGATCCCTTTCACACCCTGTGCATACTTCACTAGATGATGGTGCACGACTCTACGATTTTTGGATGTTTTCCTAACTAGATCAAGATTTAAATGTGTCTTGTCACTCGCTACTCTTGGTCCCATGCACATCTGCAAGTCCTACTTGGCTCTTGGCACCCAATCTTAAATTTTCCATGAAGATCCTGAATATCTCTACTCATTGCTCTCCTATCATACTTCTACTACCAAGAATCCTATATCAATTATTGCTCTAGAAGACAATCCTTCTTCCCACGAGTTTACTGATGTGCAATTTTGTGTTTCCTTGGATATTTTGGAAGCTAGATCAAACTATGGAGTTCTTGCATTCACTCTCCTTAGAACCTCCAATCCTCCCTATTCCTGCATGGTCACATACACATTTCCTCAAAGTGTTAATGAAGTTGGAGAGATCATGCATTCGCTTGGACACTTGCTCCTCACATTTGGAGCTGATTTCACCTCATTTGGTTCGAAGTTCAAGTCTACATCATCACAGTTGCTTCGATTTACCTCATATGGTTTGAAGTCTCAAGCACATCAAGGTTCATTTGGATCTGCTTACAACTCTCCTGGTTCGAAGTTCAAGGATCCTCATGACATTGCCATCATGTTGGCATGCATTCTTGAAGTTGCTCATGGTTCAAATTGCAAGTTTCAAGATCATCATTGGTGCACTTGGGAGCAAATACCTCTTCTTGCAAAGAGGAAAGTACCTCCTAATATTTGAATTTCCAATCATTGGCCTCATTGGCCTTCTTTGGACTGTTATGTTCATGCTTATAGTCTGAAGTAAATATGTTGGTTTCTCTTTCATGTCCATATAATTTAGAGGGTAGATTTTTCCCATGAGGTTTTCCTCATTTACCTTGGTTGTTGGACAAATAAATTGTAAAGGGTGACCATAGGCCATTTTTGCATGGCCCCTAATTTTGGCTTTATTTTTTTTACTCACATAAGTCAAGCAAGAGGGGGTGTTGGAACATAATACCCATCTAGACTATAGGTTAATTACTTTTATTAATTTCGAAAGAGTTTAGCACCTTGTTCCATATGAGATTTGGCATACCCAGTGCATACCTTGCCCACTTGACATAGTTTATTCACCAATGCACCCTCATCCCTGCTTTTACTCTGATTTTTTGAGTTAAAATGCTATATTCTACTTTTATCCTGCTTTGATGAGTTTGAGCAGCTTTTTACTACTTTTCTCATGGATTAGAAAGCACCAAGAGCACTAGGATGACTTAGGGAAGTTAGCATATTTTTGCCATCAACCACTTCCTTGCTTTTCTCCTAAAAGCCACTTAGTTGTTGATTTTTTGTCACTCATGGATATCCTAAGCCCACCTAACTAGTTTGTGACCTCTAGCCTAGAGTTGGGATTGACTTTTTGTCATAGATGAGGAATTAGTAAGTCTAATATTTTCACATGTGAGCCAATTCAAATGTCATCTTAGGCATTCAATTTTTATCATTTGTAATATATTTGTATTGCTAACGTATTAAGAAACATGAGAAATTTTTATCATTTGTAATATATTTGTATTGCTAACATATTAGCAAACATGAGATGAATGAAAATTACTCCATCAGAGCTTCTTCACTCCAGTGATTTTGCCATATTTTCTTCTCAAATTTATGCATTCTCTGTGAATTCAGTGAAGTTCGATTTTGTTTCTAGATCAGCCTATGTAAAATCTCACAAGGGTGTGGGTTTCATTTTCTATGCCACCCGAGTTCAATACCCTTACAGTGATTTAGTTGGGAGGAGACACCCTAAAATCCAACCATGTTAAAGGTTGGTGTGGACCAGGTCAAGTGTGATCCTCAAGTGATTTTGACGGGTTAGATGCACCTGGGTTGCGGTTTCTTGGTCAATGGTTGAAATGCACTTTTTGACGGGTTAAATGCACCAGGGTTGTGGTTTCTTAGTCAATGGTTAAAATGCACTGGACCCGAGTGATGAACATTTCTAACAAACAAAAAAAACATTTGGGGAAGGTCATATAGTGTTAATATACTTCAATACATTAAATACATCTTCACCAAAACACTTTCACATGAACAATTTGGGAGCTTCAAGCTTCAAAGTTTTATCTAGGGCCAAGAACATAATTAATATTAAGAGGAAGTGGTAGATTTTTTACATCAATTATGGAACGTATGTTTTAGAATCGTTAAGTTTATAGGATTTTTCTCTAGGGCCTTTCTTTATGAGTGTTTAAATTGTATTGTCCAACTATAAAATTAGGCACAGTGATATGATGTTTGTTATTATTTCTATATGATTAAATATTATTGTAGTATTATTGTGTTTTGTATCTCCATTCATTCTTCTTTAAATATGATGAGAGAGATCATGTTGATTCTTTCTAGAGAGATTAAAATCACTAACTTAAGTCTTGACTAATGAGCGTGTTCCAATCACTTCTAGGATGAGTATCTAAGGTCTAGAATAACTTTTTAATCTATAATATCTAAAATTTAGAGCATGCTAAATTTTTGTTACATGCTTTGCAAAATTGTCACCTCCTGCTCTTCCTTAAACCTTCAAATGCAATGCATAGTAATGGATGTTCTTATACTAATCATCATGTGTTGTCCTTGAGATGTCTAAAATAAATAATTAAGATAATAGAAAGATAACGATGCATTGCAACAATATTTTGATTTATAATAAATATAATGGTTACCTCTCATTTGTAATATAATGATTATGAATCTCTATTATTAAGGGATACTGAATCATGAATCATGTGTCTGTGTAAGTGTGTGCACATTTAAAATATATTCATTAATGGCATTAAAATTTAGTTCACCAACCTTAGATGTTTTGTTCCCATATTTAAATTACATCATATAATACCTTTTATTATCCAAAACCAGTGTAACCCTCAATTTAGATAAATGAACCATATTATGTTTTGTTCTAGTGTAGCCAAAATTACACATTTTTGTATCTATCCAAATCACACCATAGCATCTGTGTTATAATCCCAACTAGAACGTCCAATATAGTGATATGTTAATCAAGAGACAACGGCATTGAAATTAATATTCATATTTCTAAAGCAAAACTTTGACATGATATCTCATGTTGATTTGCATAATAATCTTGGAATGCAAACTAAGGAAATGAAAGTTGTGTTCAATAAAGTATTGCAAAAGTGAATCTCAGCTTTCATTTTAAGCTAATATGCATGTAAGGCAATAAAGTTATCGATCATATAACGTATGTTAATTGTAATTGAATTTTTATATTTCAATACCTCAACTAGTGTTCTCATTCAATCAACAACGGGTTACTACTGTAATTTCACCTAGTGATGCAATACCATATATAAAAAGGAAAAAAATGCATAATAAAATAATAAAAATAAAAACTTCGATGACATGTGAATCGTATAGATATTATGCCACAAATTCTTTTAAAACTAACATTGAAATTATAGGGTTTGAGCAAAGTTTTTAATATTCCTTTTGGATCAAATCTTGGAGATGCAATCAATGATGTCGTGAATGTAGAGGAGCAAAACAAGAACCTGAGGAGAGTTTTTGAGGGGTGAGGTTTGTGATTTTGAGTGGAGAGTTGAACAATAACCTTTATTAATTTGGGAGATGGAATACACATCTTTAGTAAGGTTGTTTCATTCTTTTTCAAACAAGTTGGGACCAAAGTGATGGATCAAGCGATAAGAGTCTTTAGGACAATAGATTTTTGGGTTGGAGGGTGGTAGGAAAGGGCATGAAGATACATGTCTTTTTGAGTCTTCTTGCGATAAGCTATCAAGTTGCCAAGTAGTAAAGAAGATCCAAAAAGGGAATGGAGTTGTCTCTTGGGTTTCCATCATAAATTGAATGTGGGGGGAAATGTTATTTAAGTGGTTGAGGAAAGAGTCAAGGGAAGATTGGCCATGTGGTCAAAGCCGCCAAACCACAAAGGTGTCATCAAGAAAGCGGTATCAAATGATTTTCAACTAAAGTATCACATCCACCTTCAATAGGAAATGTTTAATTAATCCCCTTATTAGTCTTGAAGAATATTGATGAATATATAGTTTCATTATCATTGACATATGATATTTCAATTATATGACTTTTATGGTTTATGAATAGACTACTTCCAAGATCTACAATTTGTCTATATAAAATTCAAAGTTCTTGCATATATAAACCTCACCACTTCTTCAAAATTAACTCTTATTTTCCACCTTCATACAATGTCATTCTTCTTCACCATAACTACTTAGAATATTCACAAGTTCTTTTATAATTACCAATTTTAAGATCATCCTCACATTTAATGCATAGATGAATCCAACCTTTATGACTTGATGGTCTGCTCAAAGAACAGAAGGTTGACATCTTTAACTCTAATTATTATTCTCGTTTATGATTATGTATTGTTATGAACTACTTTACTCATATTCTTGCTAATAAATAAATGATGCATTGATGACTCCAACCTTTATGACTTGATGGTCTACTCCAAGAACAAAAGGTTGACATTTTTAACTCTAATTATTATTCTAGTTTATGATTATGTACTGTTATTTTTTCTAATAATTAAATGCATGCATTGTGCTTTTATGATTTCACTCATGAATGCCTCTTATGAGATTTATTGACATTTATTGATCTCCATGTTTGTTTTGGTTTAAAAGCTCTACTTTACAATAATTTGTATTTATGCAATTGGTAAAACTACCACTTTATAGTCCCATATGCTTAAATTTTGTTTTGAAATTGTAATTATCTCACAACTAATCTCATTGATTCTTCATTATTTTCACAACTAATTTGCATACTTTATTGATTTTCCTACTTATTTGTAATGTTTATGTGACAAAAACGAGTTAGGTGGTGTTATTGGATTAACATTGTTCAAAACATGATTAAAGAGTGAATATTTGAAAGCCTGAGATTTAAAAGGGCGTGTTTGAATATTTGAAAGCCCAAGATTTAAAGGCTTATTTCAAGTCAAATAGACTGGCACCACTAGTTCTTTGTGACCAGAATTGGTATGGCAATTGGTTTTGATCTATGTAGCATGGGTACCCATACCTGGGGGTAAAGTACAAGTTCTCCTACAAATACCCATACCGGATACTTAGGTGATTGTAAGGTTATGTCCCCTGCCATACCCTGTTGTATCCCTTACTGGCTCCACGTACCCAAGACACTGTTATAAAAGAAGAGGTACTTACATGCTAAATAGTATGACATACTTGGTTTGGGTACTCCGAGGGTGCGGCCAAGTCAGCAAAAGTAAAATCTGTGGGTGTTGAGGGAGAAAAGCCGTCTGTTTAATGAAATAATTTAATAGAAAAAGATTAAAATGCTACTTCCAATTACTATTGATGAGCAGGAGCCTCAACTTGAGAGTGATGCCTATCTAGAGAGCCAAACCAACTACCTTGTTCATTGTTTACTGTTTTGAACTTTCTATTTCATGTCTGGAAATACAATTAGGCAAATTTTGATTGTGGTATGACAGTGGACTCATCGAGTCATGGACATATAATATTATTGATTATATGACTTCTAGTCTTCCACTTGATATCTACTATGATTTATCAAATTTTATGTTTCAAATTTTCAATGTGAATGTTCATTGTTCAATATGAATCATGATTCGTAATTTATGAGAAATCTAAAAAATGCATGTGACTGGCATATATATATATATATATATATGCAGTACCCCCAACGTACACAAGTACCAAGTTTCAAAAAGTGGCATCCCTGTCACCGTCCCCATATCCAAATTTCATGGCAGCAATGTATCCTCTTCTTGCAACGTGCAACAGGAAACTGATTTTATCTTTTTATTTTCAAGTTTTCTTCCACTAATAAACTTTAGGTCGTATCTTGTTGGCAACATAACTAAAGCAGGGGTACTTGAACAGGAAGAATCATCAGCGGCTCAGCCTCTAGTGGAATAGATTAAATCCAATCCTTAATTTTTATTTTTATTCTTTCATTTCACTTAGAGGTGTGGGGGTTCAGATAAACACTACACCTTTCAAAGACATCAAGTGAACCACTCATGTTATACTCACAATCTTCGGTAGCATATGCACTGTAGAAACAAATTAGCGACCTTCCTTATTTCAGTTAATATAGCATTATTCATGCCCACTAGATTCTAGTTGAACAGTAAGGGAGACCTGCTACAAGGAGACGAAGGTTTCAAAGCTTTGAAACCTTGCCTGCCCAAATAAATATTACACACTAGGGAATCATTTGTATTCCTCTATAATAGGTTATATTTTAGCATGTGTCCGGTTAACCTTAGATGTACATATAGGTTCAGTCTAGCTATAGAAGGTCATCTGCTTCATGCAGTTATAACTTATAACCATGAAGATACAATGTCCAAGCCCAATTGAGCGGGCATAATTGAATGGACAACTGAGTGAGAATAACAGACAAATTAGTAGTTATCAGATTAACCTCAATAGGAAATAGGACCATATCATTTGGCAGTTACTTTTAACCTTTTGTTCCCTTCTTTTCCTAATATTCATCCCTCCTTTAGCTGCATGTCATGTAGCCTGCAGTCTCTCTACCTCTGCCTAACCTCTAGAGTCTCTGCCTGCCATATAATATTCCACTTGACACCGGTGTCTTGAAGCACAAAATCATCACTTCCACCTAAACAGACTACATCTCAGTTTCCTAATAATCGTTTAAAAGCATGTGTGAAAAAATGTGGGCTAAGTAACACCACTGGTTGTTTAGTTCACACTGCACAGTATTTCAGAGACAACAGATTCCAGGTTTGAGCCAAAATGAAAGTGATGAAGGTGACAACACATTCCAGGTTTGATCCAATATGAATGTGATGAAGGTTAAGTTAGCCATAATGCTACCATGTAGTCTGAACTGAAGAATGAAAACAAACTTCAAAATTCAGCATGCTTTATAAAATACATTTTTTAAACATTCTAGTACGAGGATATAAGAATACTGATCAATTAAGCAGATATGAAGAGGCCTATAAATTTTGTCTTTCAACATATAATTACGAGGAAGGCTGTACCTGGAATGCATTATACAGTTTAAGATTGCATGCTTAAGGACTAGAACCTGCAACAGACAAAGTTACCATCGTAACAATTTAACATGCACTACATATCTGGTCAATAAATATTAGATTCTGGTTTCTTCCTGCAGTTATAAAGATGCCACAGAAGCTTTATGCCAACCTCCAGACAACAAATCACTTGGAAGACCATAATTCTGCCATAAACATGGAACGGTTAAAAGACTGCCTAAATACTCGAGCTAAGAAATAAAAGTCAATATTAGCATAAGAGTAGGTACAATATACAACCATAGGCTTGAATACTGCATTAAAAAATATGATGATTCATTCAAAAATAGAATAACATATAGGGATCCTTGGTGCTGCTATGAATCTGTCCAGAGTCTGGCAAGTAATCAGGATGGTCGCTTTCCACTTCCAGTGGCCCAATATGTGCCAGAAAGCATCTGATGAATTAATTAAGAAGTTGATAAATTCTATATTCTAGACTATATAAATATCCAATGTTTAGCTCATCCAATTGCATCATGTAAAGGTTATCAGAACCTAGATTAGGAGTAAGATATCAAGCACTCTCCTTCCTTGCATGGGTATCTAGGAGGCCAGGAAAAGGCCATTTTAATATAATGATGGCTTATCAGGTATTTTTTTTTAAATGTAATAGAATAATTTCAGATTCAAAATATCACTAGTGAAGTGCAAACACGCAGCAGAAGAAATATGCTCCAATTTTGACATAAACATCTAAACTTTCCCACATATAAACAAATACATTAATAACTTCCTGTACTAAATTCAAGCCCATCAATGGCTCTCTGCAATAAGGCAGAAAAGGTTATCATACTTCTGGGTGGAAAGGAAGCTAGAACCATGGCCAGTTACCAAAGATTCTGGCAATCCAAACTTTTGAATTTCTAATATCCTATTTTTCTTCAAGCTAGATTCACAGGAACATACTTGGCAAATGCAGGCTCTCAGCGGTGCATTGCATTTGTAAGGAAACACCTCAACGCACATCTGCCAGCCAATAAGAGGCAGAATCCTGACAATCTTTACAACATATGGGTAGAAAGGCAGTAGGCCAGCCAAAGTAACATCATACTTAAAAGCAAGTATGTGGTTGACCAATAACGAAGAACCCATACCTTAACCATTTCTCTGTTTCCAACTTTCTTTCAACCCAGCTCACAAGAGAAAAGAATGATATAACAGATATGTGCAAAGAATTTAATATTTATTTGTGCAAAAGGAATTCGAAGCCAAAGCTCAAAACTCTGTTTCAGTTTGCAGTTTTCGACCAAAAGACCTCCTCAAGAGAAACTTACCTGCAAGACAACTTTTAGCCCATTCTCAGTCATAAAATGTTGCAATACACTTGGAAAGGAAGAGGTCGAAACAAAAGTGACATGCCTCCAACTACTTCAGTTTCCTGCCCAAGGATTGATTAATATAATAATATTACAAATGGTGAACTAACAGATGAAGCTTTCAGACTAGAATTGCTACCCCTTAGATGTGCTACAGGGCCACAGGCACTAGTTCAATACTTACAGCTTTTGAAGCAGCAACAGCTTCCAAACGTTGCCATGTCATTTCGCGTTTTTCTTGTATGCGTATTGCCTTTGTTTCCTCTTCAAGGTACTTACGTTGGCATTCCTGGAAAAGTTCTTGGTCCATATCCGTCAACATCTTTCTCACATTCCAAGTCAAGCTGTGCACAAGCTGACTCCAGTGGTTTCTTATATTTTTCTCCAGAGCAGGGAAAATCAATGGCAATATTGCATATCGGTGTTGTGACATCAAATTTAAAATATGATCATTGTTCCACAGAAACAAAGCACGCTCAGCTACCTAAAAATAAATGCACAGCACGCAAGTCAAGGGTATGAACCAAAAAAAAAACATTCTAATTACTGAAATTTATGGTTTCAACAGGTGAAAAAGGACAACAGAAAACCAGAGAGGAATAACCTTCAAAAGACTTTTGATTGTCCAGTCATAAAATGAATGAATAAACTTAATACAGAATATCAGAATAACAGAAAAGTCACATTTTTGTACAAATAATGCAATTGTATAGGAATTACACAATCAATCAGTCAACTGCTTTATGGAAAGCACTATAGTCAATCAACTCATGTGACTAACTATTATTAATGAAAATATATAATTTAGATAGTCAGTCGTCTCTGTTTTATGGAAAAGGTGGTTACATACAACTTCTAATGAGGCAACTGATCCATTTCATCTGGGAGAAGTCACAACTTTTAGAATGGAGTTGTCTGTTTAGATTTCAGCTTGGATTAGTATTTTAGGAAAAAATGTAGATTCGCTTGAGTTCGGTGCAAAAAGCTTCCATGCTAGCTCTCCATGCCTATGTATGGAGGCACAATCTGTATGTTCATTCTTTGCCTCTAATTCTTATTGTGTTCTATATTGTTCAATGTTCAGTAATGAAATATGAGATGGATTTTCAAAAATAATAATAAAAATAAAAATACCCTACCCCACCAAGTTTCAAACCCCCCAGAGACATGTTCACCCCTCATCAGCCTTCTCACTCGCATAAGCAGGTAGTTTCAAGCAGTTAGGACAAGGTGAAAATCCTGGGTAAATTTGGCAGAGTAAATACCTCAGGTCACAGCATCTTAGCTAAAAGGTAACCTCCATGAGTTGTGAGACGTATCTGCTTCATTGTAATATGCTATATACCATGTTGGAAGGTGTTGTTTGCATGTGTTTACCAGATTTACCCATCAAAATAATAAAAATAAAAATAATTAGTAATCATGTTTTCTTTGGAGCACAGAGGAGTGAAGCAAGCACAATTACTAAGGTTCAATAGCAAATATGGTTAGAGACTCGTGATGTCCTTCAAGCCTTTCCTACCTGGAATCCCTCTAGCTCTTTCCAACCTTTGCCTCAGTTGCACAGATGCAGTACCTCAGGGAAGAAACCACGAGGGTCACAAATACCCATCCTCTAAAGAAGGATTCCTTGGAGTGAAACATCTCAAACAGTTACCAAAACTAATCCTAACACAATGATGGTAGATCTATTTAAACTCATATCACTATGTTTCATATGTCACTTCATGGGGTTATGTCCATTGGAATAAACAATTTGAAACTGGATTGCTGAAAACTAGAATCTGAAACATGGATACGATCTCTTCCTCTTGGACAGAGGTTTCTTCATGGCAATATTTTCTTCCAAGAAAGAGAAGGATGCAATCTTTGAAGGAGGGCCTTCTTTCCTAAACTAGGTTGGACTATATATGAAGTTTTTGGAAACTGGTTTCAATCTTAAAGTAGAATTTTCCTCAAAATCCCCTTATTTGGGTTCGTCTGCTTATTTTTGCCTTCGGAGTTCTGAAACAACTTTGGTCTGAAAACTCAGTAATGGACTTGGATTGTATGTGAGTGTGGCAAGGTTGACCAAGGAAAGAAAACCTACCAAGTATGTTAGAATCTGTGTCACTATGGATTTGAGCAAGCGCTTGCCAAATAAAATCACACTAGAAATTGAAGCCCGAACTATCTATCAGGATGTGGACTAAGAAAACATCCCTTTCAGATGCCAGCTCAGCCATAAAAATGGGTATTTCAAGGCAACACGAACTCATAAAATTAAAATCCTCAAATCAGGGCCAAGAAAACCAGAAGCAAATAAGGGATCAGTACCAGAAAAGATAATGATCCATCCATCCAAACCAAAAAAAGTTGAACCTCAGTTCCTAGATCTCATCCAATTACAAAACAAATTTTCTTCTTCAGAGCAAGAGGAAACCCAGACTTTATCAGAACAACTCCGTGGGAGGAAGTCCTTTAAGGCAAGTTCCAGACAATGATGGCACAACCTTCAACTCTGCTCCACTTGACCCTCTTGTAGATGGTCTATCCAAGGATCGGATAGAAAATGCTTGGATTCAGGTTTGAATAATGTGAAAACCAGTGCCATTATCCTGGAACTTTGAATCAATTATTGCTCAAAACTCATCACCCCTCCAGCGAAAGAGAGTAAATTATGGAAGACTGCGAAGAATGCCCTGGGAAATCTCTTAACAGTCAAGGGGAACTCCTGTCAGAAGAAACTGGGAAACATGAGCCGACCCAGGTTAAAGAAAAAAAGGACAAACCAGAAAACCCTCCAAACCCTACCCACACTAGAAACAGATCTTCAAAGCCAGATTTTGGGCAAAAAATCAAACAGAGCCAAGGAAAGAAATGCTGAAAAACTACAAGAACAAGGTCAACTAAAAATTAAAATACTGTTGAAGGAACTAAGAAAGAAATTAAAACTCCTTTCCAAGGTTGTTAAAGGACACCCATTTTTTCGAAAAGCAGAAATATCCCCACAAAAGGCACCAGGGGAATCCCTGGAATCTATATCCAAATTTGTTAATGGTTTAGGAGACGAGACCACTCTTAGGGTGAAAAAATGAAGAAAATAATAAAATATCATGGAACATCAGAGGAATGGGGCCTGAAAACAAAAGAAGATCCCAAAAAAAAAGAAAAATCCAAATGGAAAATCCAGATATAGCTCTCATCCAAGAATCCAAACTCTCGGTAGGGAATGTGATGAATGCAAGAAGAGAAATATGCCCCGGGGCCCGAGGCAGAGGGTTGGTAGTTGGTACAAATAAGTGGAAGGAAGAGCAGGAGGATTACTAAACTGGTGTAATCCAAGTAAACTGGAGACAAAACAAAAATAAGTTGGATGGTTTTGGCTGAGCATTGAAATGTCTTCCAGAACTTGGAATTTACCTTTCATTACAGCAAATGTCTGTGGCCCTAATCTAGCAATGCTAAAGCTAGTTTGTCAAAGACTAATCTCTGAAGAAAGAAATTAGATTGGAAACTTACCTTGGCTAATTGGTAAGGAATTTAATTCTATTTTGGAAGCATACAAAAAGAAAGGAGATTAAAATAAAGCAGAACCAGGCTCTGTTCTACTTTGTCTATAAGATGCTTTGATCGACATCAAAACCAATGTTAGAAAATTCATGTGGAATATAAGACAAAGAAGTATCGCCTTTATCATGGAAAGGTTAGATAGACTCCTAATAACATAAAGTGATCTTGGACTAAAAAAAAATTGAATGAATCTTTTAGTCTGTACAGTCCATACAATTCGGTATAGTCTGTACAATCATACAATTCCATAAGATCCTGTACAGTTATTCTAATCCATATAATCTGTATGATTCTATACAATTGTGTTTCTTCAAAATGAAAGAAAAATCAACACAATACATGGTTTCGATGAAACCCTTTCGACTCTTTGATGTGCTACACTAGCAATCCCTCGATCCATCTCTGCCAACAGCAATCCCTATGTCTTCACACCCTCCACATCTCTGAGGCTCTAACTTCTTTGATACCATATCACGGAAATCTAGCACACACAGGAACCAAGAAATAACCCAAAAGAGTTATCATAATGTATTGCATAGATGAGAAAACGAAAGCTTTCTTATATAGGGTTACGATGAGGTAGAGTCAATCCACTTTATGAATGCGGGATAGACCGAGAAATACAATAAATCATAAAAGCACAAAATAATATAAAGACAAGTGAATTTATTAAAGCCTAAGTCTAATATCTAATTGACCATTATATAAAGCTAAGTTCTACTTTAACAACGTGCTCCTTCCCTAAAACTTCAAACCCCGGTGGTTGATACAAATAGACTTCTTCCACCAAATCTCTGTTGAGGAAGGCGCTCTTCACATCCATCTAATGGACCTTCCAACCACAATGTGTTGCCATGGATGGAACTAATTGAACGGTGCTCATCTTTGTTGTAGGAGCAAAGGTCTCCTCATAATCAATGCCTTCTCGCTAAGAGAACCCTTTAGCTACCAGTTGCACATTGTCAAGTGTGCCATTTTCCTTGTACTTAACCTTGTACACCCATTTGAAAGCAATGGGTTTTTTCCCTCATGGAAATGTTGTGAGATCCCAAGTCTGATTTTTCATCAAACTTTCATGTTCAGCAATCATGGTCTTCTCCAATCTAGGTCTCCCTTTAGCTTCATCAAGCACCTATGGTTCAAACACTTCCTGGACATTGGCCATAAGAACGAAGTTAACTGTGTTGGGTTTTTGTTTGCTCTTTTCTCTTTGTTACGCCTCAAATTATCTGCAACATATCCTTCAAGATGTACAAGAGTGAGGGGTTCTTTTGCCATTATAAAAGGCCAAGTCTAGGCTTTCTTATGTAAAAGCGTTGGTCTAGCAGGGCTCAAAACCCTATGTCTAGTCATGGAAGATCCTCTTGGTTTTCATTTCAAAGAGTGTTGACCTAGTGGCTCTATTGACCACCCCTTGATGGGCAGAAATTTTGCATCATGTCTAGTGCACATTGGAATGAACCCATTAGGACACATGGCTCAGGGGCTCCTATCCACACTTGTATTTATGCTATGTAGAGGTGATTGCACATGTAAGAGTTGCCATACCCACTTTTTCACACCTAATTTATGCCCAAATAGACCACTCCTCTTGGTCTCCATCTGCAAAAATGATGATGACATCAGCCTTCAAAGGATGAAGGAGAATGTTGAGGTACAAGCACATTGTTGGGGTTAGTTGGGGCATAACGTCCTCCTTTAGGCTCAACATCTCACTTTGTTGAAACCATTTGCATCATTTTATTGTTATTTAATGTCATCTTGTTGTTTAGTCCCCAACTTGTGGGTGACAAACCCTAATTTTGAAATCTCTTATCTTTTAGTAAGGTAGGCTCTAAAGTAAAAGAGGCTAGGTTGATCCATAAAAATAAAGAGCACCTGCCTCTCATTTGAAACAAGAACAAGGGTTCAAACATGATCATTTTACTTTTAATCTTGGTCTGCATGAGCTTCTAAGGAGGCTAGCGCACCTATCTTTTTGGCATGTTCTCTTGTGATGAAGGATAAATGATGATGTTCCAAGGTTTTCTATCTCTCTCAATGTTGATCCATGTGAATGGTTGTTATAACTCAAGGCTAAGGAAGGAACTAAGATCTCTCTTACTCTTTTGAGAAGTTTTATCTTTTAGTAAGGTAGGCTCTAAAGTAAAAGAGGCTAGGTTGCTCCATATCAATAAAGAGCACCTCACTCTCATTTGAAACAAGAACAAGGGTTCAAACATGATCATTTACTTTTTATCTTGGTCTACATGAGCTTCTAAGGCTAGCGCACCTCACTTTTTGGCATTTTCTCTTGTGATGAAGGATAAATGATGATGTTTTGAGGTTTGCTATCTCTCTCAAGGTTGATCCATGTGAACGGTTGTTATAACTCAAGTTTAAGGAAGAATCTAAGATCTCTCTTGCTCTTTTCTTGGTAGATGATGGTAAGATCTTTTAGTTTTCTTATTGTTGATTTTTGTAGCACCAGACAGGTACTTCCACATGGGCAGTGTCTAACAAGTGGAAGTCGTCATTAATTACTCTCATACTTAGGAGACTCACTTTAGTAAAGTGAACTATTAAAGTGAATGTACCTTTGTAATTACTTTATGTAAAGTGATCTAGAGGGCCCATGGTATTAGCCCAAGGTATTTGTATATTGTAATTTTATAAAGGCACCCGATGTGAGAATAGGACACACAACAGTCACACAGAGCGATGAAGGAGATCTTATTGAGTCACTGAAGAGGGACTTTCAGCCAAGTGTGCAGGCGCAGGGGGCAGAGCTAAGAGGAACAAAGCAAGTGGCAGTCGAAGCTTAGCAACTAGCATGATCAAAAGACTAATCTTGGGGTTTCAAGGCTAGAATTCTATCATTGTATTTTCCTCAGTGGGCTATTTTCCCAAGAAGGGAGCCAAACTATTTGTTGGTTCTTCCCTGGTTGGGCTTTTCCAAGGTAAATATGAGTGTCAAATGTGAATGTGATTTCTTGTGTTTTTTCCTTGCATAAGCTTGTTAAGATTCAGCGTATTTTTGTTTAATAATTTATTGAGGAATTATTTGAAAACAACAATCAAATCTGGGTCATTAAAAGATAACATGGTATCAGAGTCGATCTAGGCCAGGCTTGCTCTAACCAGGAGATTGATTTGACAGGGAGGTTTACAAAGATTTTTTTTTAAGAAAATCAGCAATTGTACGGTTGTCGTACAGGAAGTACAGTGTCATACAACCGCCATTCAATTGTACAAAACCAACCAGTTTTGTACAACACCAAAATCATCCAAGGTAATCTAGGACAATCCGAATAAACTATTTGGAGCACAAGTAATTATTGCAGTTTTCTTTGAAGTTACATTTATTCAAATCAATGTTATCAAAACCAGATCAATCATCGAACTAGTCAAACCCAAAAATGATAAAATCTGAATTGGAGTGGAACTAAGAGTCTAAAACAAAAGACCAAAAAACCGATCAACCAAAAAATACATAAAATATTCAAATTTTGATTTTAAAACATATATATTAATATGCATCCATATGAATCCAAACCACTATACACAAATATGCAAAGTTCCCCATGTATATAGCAAGTAAGGGTACATATAACTAAAATAGCATTGATTGCAACCCATATCTAACCCAAAATACATGAAAAAAGAGGTTTTAAATGGCCTCTAGAGCCCAAAAAAATCATGCTACAACAAATAACTACATATCATCAAAATCATTGCCTATATTGGGATCATATTTATCAATAACACCCTGTGCCCCCCTCCTCTAAGATCTAGCCCTCACCTCTACCTCAAAAATCAAAGTTGATCCTCTGAGGACATTAGTCAACACCTAAGAAACCAGACACGCTGGTCTAGGGCTACGTGTCCCGTGTCAATGTGTCGAACACAAACACGCTGACAGTTCATGTATGACACGACTGTGCAGCGTGTCCCGTGTTCGGACACGCGTGTCCGGGGCCTGTCACAGCGTGTCCCAAAAACAGGACACGCAACCCGTGAAAAAAACGATTGGGCCCTCTTTAAAACACTTTTTTCTCTTTTTTCATTTGCAAATGTTGGGAGAGCTAAAAGAGGTTTTTTTTTCAGATGAAGAGAATTTGAAGGCTTTGGAAGGGTGCTAAATCCCATTGAAGGTGGACTTCGTTGAGTGGATTGCAAGCTCAACCATTAAACAAGAAGAATAATGTCTCATTCAACTAGGGCAGGAGCCAAAGGGCAAAGGAAAGGGAGAAATGCCTCATCTATAGTCTCCCCTCCTATTCCACCAAATACAAGCTCTTCTACTCCTCCTACCAGTGCTACATCTACTGCTAGTGGAGCTCATGCTCCATTGAACCCTATTTTAGCAAGACAACAAGCCCAAGAGAAAAAATACCCTTTGTGGAGGTATGTGACTAGGAAAGAAGGGCCTGGGGCAAAGCTAGGTGGGGAAGGAAATGTGTCTTGGACTTGCAATTTTTGCAAGAATGAGTTTAAGAGCACATACTACCGAGTTAAGGGCCATTTGTTGGCCCTTCGTTCTTATAGGATTTCTTCATGTAAAGGTGTGCATGTTACCCAAAGGAGAGAAATGGGAAAGGAGGATCAAGAAGGCCTAGGCAATGTAGCAGCAACAAGCAAGAAAAAGGATGAGGATCCTCTTTCATTCTTAAGGAAACCCTCTACCATCCGGTCTCCATTTCCAACTAGCAGAGGTGATACACATCCAACAAGAAAGAGGCCATAAAGTGGTCCAATGGACAAGATTTTCCAACAAGAGGCGCAAGAAGAGGTGGACCTCACCATTGCTTTCTTTTTCTACCTCAACTTCATCTCATTCAATGTTGCATGGTCACCATTGTTTTTTGAGATGTGTCGAAATATCAGTGAACGAGCTCCATCTGGTTATGTGCCTCCTGGTTCGAAGAAGCTAAGAACCACATTGTTGGTTAAGGCAAGGAAGGAGGTGGACAAAATTCTTGAGCCAATTAGAGCAACATGGCCCTCATCGAGAGTGAGTATTGTTTCTGATGGATGGACAGGTCCAGCATGCCATCCACTCATCAATTTCATGGTATCTTCCCAAAATGGACCGGTGTTCTTGAAAGCGGTGGATGCTCTTGGGAAATACAAGGATGCACATTTTATGGGTGAGTTATTCATCAAAATCATTGAAGAAGTAGGTGTTAATTCTTGTGTACAAATCATCACGGACAATGCACCTGTTTGCAAGGCCGCTGGCATGATTGTGGAAACTAAATATCCATGGGTATTTTCATTTTGGACACCTTTCAGTGCTAATTTGCTCATTGTTTGAACTTTGAATTTATCACAAAATTTATCTAGGGGAAAGGTCATTTTTATGATTTGAGTTGTTAGTGTTGTAGACTCATTTAAATTTTATACTTGTTTTTTTTGCTCTTACAGATTTTTTGGACACCTTGCATTGTCCATTTCTTGAACTTAGCACTCAAATCCATTGCTTCAGATGTGACATGGATTGGCAACCTTATTGAGGATGCACGCCATATCCGTAACTTTGTACAAAACCACACAAATGCCCTCACCATCTACAAAGAGTTCACACATCTTTCATTGCTGAAGATTGCAAATACTCGGTTTGCTTCCTCATTCATCATGCTCAAGAGGTTGAGGGAGGTCAAAAATGCTCTTGGGTCCATGGTGATTTCAGAGAGGTCAAAAACGCTCTTGGGAGGTCAAAAACGCTCTTTCTGGAAAAAGACGAATCAAAGTGCTTCAAAAAAGGTGAAGGACACAGTATTAGATGATGTTTGGTGGGAGAGGGTGGATCTTACCATTAAGATCATGGAGCCACTCATTTCTTTGTTGCGCTTTGCAGACACGGACCAGCCCATCCTAGCAGATGATTATGAGGGGTGGGATTCCATGATTGAGTCCATGAGGACCATTGTTATGGAGAATGAGTGTCCCAAGTATGAGACATCAGCAGAGAACTTATGGTCCACCATTCAAGATATTCTTATCTCCAGGTAGGATAAGAATTGCACACGTTTGCATTGCTTGGCCCACTCCTTGAACCCCAAGTTCTACAGTTAGGAATGGCTCAATGGTGGGCCATCACATAGAGTCCCTCCTCACAAGGATTGAGAGATTTCACAAGGGAGGAAGCTAGCATTTAGGCGGCTATTTCAGGATAGAGACTTACTTGATGAGGTGGAGGAGGGATTTGTAGAGTTTTCCACTGCTACTTGGAGATTTGGAGGCTATGATGTGGTTGGAGACAGGGGAATTAGAATCCCTATAATTGGTGGGAAACTCATGGGGCAACATGCCCTCTTCCATAGAAGCTAACCTTGAGGATCATCTCTCAAGTTACATCATCCTCTAGTTGTGAGAGGAATTGGAGCACATCTGGCAACTTGTACAGTTTGAAGAAGAGCAAGCTTGAGCAGTCCAAAGCAGAGACGATGGTGTATGTGCACACCAACCTTCGTCTTATTTACTGGAAGAGGGAGGAGTGGGTGAAGGGAAAGACAAAGACATGGGATTTCTTTCCTGATGATATGGGTTTGGACAGTAGTAATAAGTTGGCATTAGCCAACCTGGATCTTAATGATCTAGTGCTAGAGCCAGTGACATTTGATGAAAGTGATCCTTTGGAGGGGTCATCCTCCACACCAACAGATATTGATCCTCAGATGGTTGAGGAGGAGGAGGAGGAGGGCAGTGATGAGTTTGTTGATTCAGGCATGGAGGAGGATGAGGACTATTGATAGATGAGACTCTTCATTCTTCCATTTTGATATACACCTTTTTGTATTTACTATTACTACAGTACTGATTTATTTGGCATTTGCCAGTGGCATTCCAACATCATGTAATACATTATACATTTTGACTCCACACCCTACAATTTTGATGAAACTTCATAATCTAAGTGTTAAAATAAGATAGACAAAGCTTCCCATGCTTAATAAATTATTTTGCTCGAGTGAAGGATACATTTTTATTAAGGTCATGACAAAGGAGTTCAAAATCAGACCACCGACATCAAGGTACATATAGGGGTCGATGTGCTTGATTAAATGCCAATCCCATACCCTCATACATGATAGAATCTAATGAAAGCATTGCAATCTTGAAATCCTAAAAAACTGTTTAGTCTGTTGAATTCTGAATGGGATCAAAATTCTACTTTTGCATATGAAGTCTGATGAGGTTGGAACCACTCTCAAACATCCTGAAACAATTAATGGTAGTGTTAAAAATTTAAGGAAAAAGATAAAAAATGAAAGATGAGGAGAATGTCAGACAAAAATGAAAGATAAGGTGAATATCACATTTACTTTAAGAATTTAATATTACCATTTAATTTACCAATGATTACCTAGGTCTAGGGTTTACTTTTTTTTCTTTTTAATAATTTCATGTTCAAAACCATGGCTTCCGGTCTTGTTCAAAACCAGCAAATTTCATACAGAATCAGTATATTCAAGAATTTAAGGATGGTTCCATACAGAACCGGTTGGTTCAAGCATTTAAGGTTGGTTCCATACGAAACCGGTCGGTTTAGGAACAGAACCAGCAAGATCAAGTATGGAACCGATCTGAAACCTTGAATTGAACCAGAATGGCCTTGAAACTGGTCATACCAGACAGTTTTTTCGATTCTAGTCCTGCTCCGATGACATTGGTTCATATTCAACATGTCCGTTGTAGCCATTATTCTAACCACATGAAATAATCTAAGACCTCTAATCAAACAGCTAACTATGTGAATTTTCTTAACCCTAGGTGAATGTTGTCCTTATGTTCTCAAGTAAATAAACAATTATTTAATTTGCAAAAATTAAATTCTTCACATAGCAATATTCATGCATATAGCTGGAAAATGAACATCAAAAGCATAAACATAGCACACAAACAATTTACTCCTTGAAATCAGCTTTTCATTAATACATCAAAGCTTCCAAGGAAACCTCCACAACTGCCAAATCTAACAGTTGTGCGATACACTCAAACAAAGCAAAATTTGCACATTTGCTGAGGAAATCTGCTTGTCCAAACCTGAGAAATCAGCCTAATGCATGCTACTTGCAACTTGATTGTCTATACACATGTATGGACCTGTCTGTACTGAACCATACACTTGTATGAATCCCTTGTACAAATCCTTGATTGTACAGATCTATTGTTGCCACTACCTACTCACTAAAATCTCTCTGGTCTTTAAACAAGGATCCCCTTCAATGCTCTAATTTCACATATCGAATGAGTTTCTTCACCTTCCAACCAAACTATCTTTCAATAAAAAATGAATGTGTCTTTATCCTCTACCTTAACCTACCTTTATACTCAATTTGAAGACCTAATCTACCAAGACCCTAATCTCACGATGAGATCTAAGGTTGAGATTAGTCTAAAACGCTAATGTATTAAAAATATATTTTATTAAACTCAATAGATAAATAAAAGACTTTCACTCTATTAATAAAGTGAATTACAAAATAGATTTGACTTTGACGACTTTCTGCACGTTTGACATTAAACCTGTGCAGAAGTTTCTATTTAAACTACAAACATCAACACTCCCTATTAGCAAGGAAGAAATTCTGCAACAATCCATTTTTGTCTATGAATGCCTCAAACTTCCCTTTTGGTAAGGGCTTGGTCAAAATCTTAGCAACCTATTGATCTGTGCATACATACCGGAGCTTCACTGCTTCCTTCTAAATCATCTCTCGAATAAAGTGATATATGATCTCAATGTGTTTGGATTTGTCATAAAAAACTGGATTCTCAAAGAGTTTGATACAACTATGATTATCACATCAAATCACCCATGGGATCCAACTCCTAATCAAATAAACCTACAAGCAACTTGCAATTCCAAATGGCCTCACAACTAGTTGTACTCGTTGCCATATACTTTTCCTTTGCTAAGTTGAGTGCCACAGAAGTCTACTTTTAGTTGAACCAGAATATATATCACTACAACTTCACCTTACTATCTCTAAGATATCTCAACCATACTCCACTATGACCCTCAAGTATTTGAGCACATGTTTTTTTGCTACCCAATGCTCCTGCCTCGGCTCCACCGTGAACTGACTCAAGGTGTTCATTGCAAAACATATATATGGCCTAGTGTTGACCAAATACATCAAGGAACCTATCAGCTGTATCTACAAAGTGGGATCCACCATAACTAAATCTGAAGTAATTACCATCTTCAAATTAGTGATCATAGGCGTGGCCATGGGTTTGAAGTCCTCCATCAAAAATCTCTTCAGGATCTCAACTGCATGCTTACCCTGCCTAAGGAAAATCTCCTCTAATCTCTGCCAAACCTCCAACCCCAAGAAGTAACGCATCATGCCAATGTCGTCCATCTCGAACTAGTTTCCATGTCTTCACTTTCACCCTGTAATGAGCTTCTTTTAACCTGTGAGAAACAAGTCATCAACATACAACACCAAAATAAGCATATCTACCCCAACAAATACTTGGATCTGCTCCACATTTAGTGAAGCCCATGCCCTGCGAATATCCATCGATCCTAAAATACCATGCTCGTGTTGCTTGCTTGATTTCATACAAGGCCTTTTCCAACCTCCACACATGGGCCTTCTCCCCACTAATCTCTAAGCAATGCAACTGCTCTATGTACACTTCGTCCTCAATTATCCCACTGAAGAAAATTTTCTTCACATCCATCTGATGTATCCCCCATCCCATAAAGGAGACTAAAGACATCACTACTCTAATGAAAGTGCACCTCGCGACTCGAGCAAAAGTATCCTCATAGTCCACTCCCTCTTTCTTGGAGAACCCTCTTTCCATAAACCTCACTTTGTACTTCTCTATGTTGCCATCTGTCGCATGCTTGATCTTGTAGAGTCGTCTAGAAGTCACTATTGATTTCCCCTCTGGTCTAGGCACAATGTCCCAAACATCATTCTTCATGATGGAGATGTACTCCACCATGGCATCTCTCCAAACCTACTTGTCGAGTGCCTCCTAAAAACTGGAAGGCTCGAGATCTATGATGCTACTCATCAACGCCATGTAGTTTAGAAACTTCTTAAAAGGTTTTATCTACCTGAATGAATTCCTAGGAGCCTTAACATGCTCTTGCGCATCCCTCAATGTTTGCGTGAACTATCGAGGTCTCTTGAAAAAATTGGTAGGAGTTGGTGGCTCCTCCTCTACACCTGAATGCAATTGCCCTGAACTGAAACTCATTGGTGACCTTGGCTCAACCTTCAAAGCTTCCCACTCCTCATCCTCAGTCACTAGAATATGCTCATAAGACTTTTTTGATGCAAAAGTCTTTCTCAAACTTTACATCCCTGCTTACCATTGTCTTTCTCTCCCCCTGGAATATCAATCTTGTAGGCCTTTGAAGTCTCACTGTAATCGATAAACAAGCCCTTCTTGTTGGAGGGATCCAACTTGGTTCTCTTCTCAACTGATATATGGATATAACTAAACAACCAATGATGTAAAAATGACTCACCTCTGGACTCACACCAGTGAATGCCTACTATGGTGTCTTGTCCTCCAAAATCCTGTGAGGACACCTAATATAGATGTAGACTAACGCAATGCATGCTTCTGCCCATAGAAACACCAACAAATCCTAGACATGTATCATGGCCTTCTAGCCCCTCTAATGGATCAATTCTTCCACTCTTGATGCTACCAAAGCCCCCAGGTAATTTTCAGCAGAAGAAGGGTTGGTGTTTTGGTCATGGAAAGTCGAGTTTTCAGAAGCCTAAGTAATGTTTATCTTATCTTGAAGTTAAGTGCTAATCATGGTGGGCCAAACCAGCATCATAGCACCATCAAAGCAAGATTAGAACGTTTGTCATTGGGAAAATCATGTTTGGAATAGTCAAGAAATCAGCAGTGTTTTGGGGAATTTGGTTGCCAAGTGAAGCACCTGAAGTAGCACCCCTCTTCTAGGAATTTGTGCCTAGAAATCAGTGTCAAGTTTAGCATTCTTCATTGTTAAAGTTTTAGGGTTAGTTCAGATTTTCTTTAAAACATAAATAATATACTTTATTGCATGGACAGAAATATAAAACAAGATTTAGAATAGTACTGCTCCAATCATTAATCACACATAATTTTCATCTCTTTCAACTTTAACACTCCATTGATCATTGCATTAAAGTTGGTCCTTGAGATGATTCATCAAATGCCATGTACAGTAAAATAATAAATCTCAGATGATAAAATAATGTACAGGAGAAATCAATAGTAAAGAATCATAACCATTATTTGAATCAGCCTTATACTCAGATACTTGTAGGTTTGATCTTGTCACTGAAGGGACAAGTCAATTGGGTAAATAAATGGCATACCTTGAGAGAGAGGATTAAAACAGAAGGATACAGACCTCAGATCCTTAGTCAACAGGAAGAGAAACTTCATTCAAATTACTCAGGCTTTACTAACACAGTCATACCCAGTGCAGTCATACTAACAAAGGACACACAGTCACCCTGGGTAAGAAAACGTTTCCGTTGTGCAGAGACACACAGTCATGCTCAACAGAGAAGAGGCACATGATCAAGCTAGCGGAGGAGAGACACGATCATGCTATCAGTGACAGTCACGCTGCAAAGGAAGATACAACCACATGGAACAGTGGTATATAGTCACGCAAAAGGGGAGAAAGTCACAGTCCACACAATAGCTAGGTGACGCACGGTCACGCTATTGGAAACGCAGTCCACGCAGAAGGGCAGAAGTCACGGTCCACACAATAGCTAGGTGACACACAGTCACGCTATTGGAAATGCAATCCACACAGAAGTGAAGACCACAAACAAGTTGTTGGAAACCCATCCCACGCAATGGTGGAATCACACTGCAAGTGGAGAGATGGTCATGCTAGGGAAAAGTCACGCTAAGAAACAGCACATGATCACACTGCAGAGACAGAGGTACGTGGAGCAGAAGGATGCAATCATGTTGAGGTGTAGTCACACGGAGAGTCACGAGGAGGAAGCAATCATGCTGAGGAACCCATCACGTGGAGATATAGACGCAGAGGATGAAAACAATCACGGGTCACGCTGAAGGAACATAGTCACGCTCAGCACGCGGAGAATTCAGATAAGGAATTAGATACGAATCTCAAGTTTAAATTAAACCTTTAATTTATAATCTTGATACTCCTTAAGATAGGGTACCAGAGGTCCAATAACAATCATAAATCAAATGGTCCAAAAATAAAATCATAAACAATTGTCCAAGGGTCTAATAAAAGGTGGTCCAAAGATTTTATAAAATAAAATGACTTACGATATTATACCAAAGGTCCTAAGGGTGTCATAAAGTAAAAACAAAAATAAGGTGGTCCAAAGGTAAAATAAAAACCATAAACAACAAATGGTCCAACCATAAAGTAAATGTGACTTAGGATAAAACCCGTAAGGTAAGAGTCATCATAACAAAGGTACACACACAATAAGAGTGCTAGGACCAAGTAAGATAAAGGACCAAGAGTCAACCAAGGGGGTTACAATAAAACAACCCACAAACCCACAAGATCAAGGTGAACCATAAGGGTGGGCAAACATTTACCTATAGGACCAACAAGACCAAGGACTTTAATCTTTTTTCTCTCTTAAGGTACATTGTTTCATATATATTTTACCATCACTGTATAAGGGGAAGATCCAAACCGGATGATACAATCCTTTGGTCCTCAATACTTCTACTAAGGGTTAGGTGCTAGGGACATCCTCAAGGGGTGGCCAGTCCCTTGAGAAACAACCTAGCAATAACCAATTATGAGAGAGGACATCATCTTGGTCAACTTGACCAAGATTCACCTGGTAAACAGACCAGGGGTGCTCTTGCAGGAACCGCTTGGTCCCAGACCAAGAATCTGCTTGATCCCAAACCAGGAAGTCTTCATCTCATCCTACAGAATCTGCTTAGACATCGTGTCCAAGAAACTGTCTGGTCTAGACCAGAATACCCTAGAGATTTATAGGGGCCCTAACCACATGTTAGGGACTTTTCCATGGCATCTACCTGCTTGGTCCCAGACCAAGAACCCCAAGAGACTACTAGGGGCCCTAGGGTACCTTCTAGGGTCTTACTCTGCCCTAGTTAACTAACTAGGATACCATCCTCCCTGAGAATGGGTCTTGCAGCTGCAAACATCTTGGTAACTAACCAAGTGCCTCCATTCTTAAAGAATGGCTCTCGGCCCCACGCTAAGCTTCAGTCCCAAACTGAATTAAGCTGAACAACTCCTGGTAATTTACCAGGTGCCTTCATTCTCTCGTAAAATGGTTCTCGATGCTGCTCTGAAATTAACATTCATGAGTAAATTTAGCAGTAAGAATCATGTGGATGAAGTCACTTATTTTCAGAGCATAATCATCAACCTTCACTCAGAAAGTCGCCAAATTCACTTAACAAGTGCAAGAATGTTAGCAATAAATGGCAGTGTTCCTATGGAAGATAACAATGCAAAAAATAGTACAGAGAATGGCAGCTTGAGTAGCACTAAAGGCAATGCTCCAATTTGTGTGTTCTTCATGCCAAAAATGGTCTAAAGTTAGTGCCTTTCTTCGAGGGAGAAGTTGAGTTAAAAACTTAAAATAATGCGAAACCAGCTATAAAAGAAGTGCATTATAATTTTGGATATAGATAATAGAATCACTAAAAATAGTGTTTACATCGTCTTATGCATGAATTAAGATGATCCCAAAAAATCATGAAATTGTGGTCAGGCACTGTTTTTCAGCTAAAAATAGGATATACATCACCGTTGTTGTTGAAAATAAGATGATACTGGAACTAGTACTTAAGCTGAACTTCAATTTTCCAAGGATTGGTGCCTAGTTTATCCCTTCTCCAACATTCCAAGTCTGCATTTCCTGAGGGTTAGGAATAGAAGTTTTTTAGTATGGTATTTTGGCAAGGGGATGTATTTTGGGATCAGCAACCGAGGACATGTTTTGGAACCTATTTCAAAAAATAGCACATGGAGATGTGAAGCATTGTTTTTCCTAAGTTATGTGCGTTGGATTGGATATGAAGTGCTGCTATTCTCTTGAATCAGCATGAGGGTGCTGCCTTTGGGCTTGTTTTAGGACACTCAAGTGCACAAATGTCAAAAGCTTTGTTCCTCAACCAGCATGTAATAATTTAGGAACGCATGTTGGGGCGTAATTTTGGAGTGCTTTTTTTATCTTTGGTGTTTTACTTTTCTGATTTTGGAAAAGACACTTTTGATATTTTAGAGGGCATACCTAATTTGTAACTTCAAGGAACCAGAGGCAAGCATAAAAGATGGGATTAGGAAGGCAGATGAAATCATTGATACACTTACAATCTTTCAGCTGTCCGTTCTTCCATGATTCTTAGTTTCGAGTTCTGAATCTCTTGGCTACAATCAGGGTGCTTTCATATGTCAAATCTATTGCATGATTCTACTATAGATTGTATCTCCTGGGATTGTGCAAGGATAGAAATCTAAGTTGTGATTAAATCCCCTTAGGTTCTTTCATTAGGAAGGATTGTGGTCTAATATTATTCAGAATTTGTTCTCATTGACAGCTCTGATTAATGAAGAGAAGAAGTCATCCTATTTCATTGGCCAATTGAAAAGTCCTGGTTTTCATGTGAGAATTCTTGCATGTACTGAATACCCTCACTATGCTTAAAGATTCAGATCTGAAATTCTATCTTTCAGTAGGACTCATTGTTTGCATTGCCCTACTGAAATTTCTTCTGCTAATTCTGTGGTGGTATAGTGGAACTTCCCATCAGTAGATAAGTGTTTGTCTGTGTTTCTTCTAGCATGCATCTCTCCACCCAAGGGATTAAGGCACCGATCATACGAAAATGGAAACTGAAAGTTGCAAATTTGAAGAAATGTGTCCGCACATTTGAAGTGGACTTCAATGAAGATCATATGAAATACAAGATCATTGCCTATATACGACAATATTCAAAGGATCTTTCAGGAAACCACCCTTGAGGCAGAAAGGCACTAACTCTAAAGTGAGAGGGACCCTGACACCGTCCCTAGACTGCATTTTGGGAACTCTTGGATATTATCTTCTTTGATAATATTTTGAGGGGTAGATTTGACAGAAAACAGGGACCCGTCCCTATGTATCACTGAGTTCAACAAAATGTGTGCAAATGGATGCAATCAAGTCAACAGAAAAAATGGATTATGCTCTTATTATTTTCATTCAATTTGTACAGCTGATCATACTCATGGACACAACAAAGGAATATGCTCCTGCGATAAGAGGGGGATTTGGAGGATTTCCAACCTGGGTATCTTCCACATGTCTCTGTATATTGATTGACAATGTTTGGAAAGTTAGCAAACAACCGTGGACACATCTCCCTGCTGATCAAGATTCAAATTACATAGTACATAAAACAATACATAAAGACAAGTGTCCCCTTTTTCTTATGATTAAACTTTACAATAAACAATTAAAATTTCAAGTCTAACATAAGTCTTCCCTTTAAGAATTGAGAGTCCCAACTCCCAGTCATCTATATGTAAAAGGGTACATCCACAACAAACAAGGGGGAAATAAAAAGAGCAACATTAGCAATGGTAGAAGATATATCAAAGTTAGTGGTTGTTAGTTTATCACCAATAGAAGCTGATGGTGATCCTCCTGGCATTGTGGACAACTATGTAGGACCAAAGAAGTCAGACAACCATCAGAAGAAGCTGCTGCAAATGAAGAAATCCTTGCTACGGAGGAGGAAAATCCCACAGGCACACTATCTCCCCAAGAATGTACAGATGTCATGTTAATCAGCATTCTCAGTTTTGATGCTACCAGACCCCCCTATGAGCTCACCCTCAATTGGATAAACAAGCATAAGATCTTCTTAACACATTATTTGATACTCTTCACCTTTTCATTCTGCTATCATGTTAGAATACATCCCAACTCTTGTACTCTTTGCTATAGTTTGTGAATCTTACCCCAGAATTCTCCTTCACATATCTTCATCTGCTTTGACAACTCCTCCCTATGTCCCCAATATGCCTGTTCTGTAACCCCTGCAATTCTTTATTTTGCCTTATCAACTTCACCACCTTTAACTATCTTCTTGAGCAAACTGCTCCTTGTTACAAACCATGGTACGCAGATTCTGCACTTAGAAATTTAACTTAAAATTCTACTTAGCTAAGACTGAAAACACCAACCAAAATTAAATCTATAGAATACATTAACCTACAAACACACACTGCTGATGATATGAACAGCAAAATGCAGATCTGAACTCTCAAAACAGCATCACTGTTTTTATATTAATCAAAAAATAGTAAACCAAAATGCTATAGCTCAAAAACTCCAACTCTTGAACCACCATTGTGGTGTGCCCTGCTTCTCCACTATATGCTAGGAAGAAAAGAAGGGACAATGAATCTGGACACACGTTCAACAAAGTGCCAACTGAAAGTATCAAACCCTAACCCTAATGCACCTTCCTTGAATGGATAGACCAGCGTAGATCCAAATCCTAGGCTCTATCAAGAGCCGAGAGGGATCAAATCTCTTCAGTTGCAAACCTCTTCTCACATATTGCACTCAAGGAGGTGCAATAGGGCATGCTGAAAAAAACAATGCCTACCCCCTCTTCCCCACCACTAACCTCTAATACCTCTGTTTTCCCACTCAAAGAGGTTTTGCACCTTGGGAGATTAGGGAGATTTGATCCCTCTCTAACAAGGATAAGTAACACCAATTAAATTAAAATGTTTTTTATAAATATATTTTAAATTTATAAATAACACCAAATAAATTAAAAGTTTTTTTATTAAAATAATATTAAAGAGAAATTAAATATGTATTTGTGCATAAATATAATTTTTATTTTTTTATGGAGTAAAGGTACAAGTATGCACTATGAATGCACAAATACACCACTCTTTAAAAAAATTGCTCGGAATTAAAATGTGTAGGCATTGGAAATTGGAAAAAAAAAGAATGAGCAGAAAGCAAAATTCTTTCTGCAGATCCAATTAAGTTGACTCTGCAGGTTCCATTGGAAATTGGAAAAAAAAAAGAATGAGCAGAAAGCAAAATTCTGCCAACAGTGTACCTGGAGAACATGTTGGAGAGCATATAATATATGCTACTCAAATGGCGAGAAAATTGGAAGAAAGAATTGCGAGCTTTAGCTACATGCAGTCACGCTCTATATCCTCCGACACTGGATTACTCATACGGGTGGCCTAATTTACACGTTTTCAAATGGCATATAACACGTCAATCTGCTCCACTTATGTTTGCAGATGATATAACACGTTATTCTGGTGTTTGATTCTTAACAGTAGATCAAGAAGCTAAAAATCAGAGGCTTTGTCAATATTTTCACAGCAGGCTCAGCTCGGCTCGGCTTGTTTCAAAACTACAAAGATTCTCTTTTCAAAACTATACCAAACTTTGTATATATATTTTTAATATACTATTCTATATTAATTTATATATACATATAGATATATATATATATATAACACGCAATAAACTCATCACACTATTACATGTATAATGACGAATAATTCTATTAAGAAATAATATAAAAGTATTAGGTTGAGAAACTCTTAAATCCTTCACAATCTTGAATCTCTTGTGCAATAATTAAAATATCGTTGAGAAATTCTCGAAACCTTCACGATCTTCAGATTGAAACGTTGGCAATCTATTGCAATGATAATAAACACAGCTCAGATTTTCAATGCTCTGATAACACGCTATATACTTCTAGATGAGGATGACGACGATGGAGAACCATTCTGATTCGAATAGTTGATTCTGAAAAAGGCAGCAGCGAAGGGAGGTCCAAGTGCATTAGTTTCTGCAAAATCTCTCGTACTGAAATTGTTCCGCCACGCAGGGATAATCATATGCGTAGGATACTCGTTGAATATTGTGAAAACGATCATGCCGGTACGCATGTGTCTCGCACTTGCCCATGTGTCTTGCACTTGGAGCTTCATACGTAACCAGATCGTACCATCGCGTCCCTAAGATTAACAAACATATCCACTACGGTTAACATTACGGAAAGCATTCAATCGATCGATTTCTAGCTATTTCAAACATATCCGCTATGGTTAACATTACGGAAAGCATTCATTCAATCGATCAAGGCTTTGTCAATCTTTTCACAGCAGGCACGGCTCGGCTCGGCTTGTTTCAAAGTAAGTGTGTTCTAAGGGTTTTTGTTGGCTTGAAATTGATATGATCTGAGATGTTGATTTCAACCCAGAACTGAAAACCCTTCAGAAGTGAAAACCATAGATCGAAGGAGCTCCTGGAATAATCGAACCCTGGAAATTCTTTTTATAACCCGAATTCCATTAGCAAGCCGTCAAAAGGTTTTCATCACGTGCTGGGTATAACAGCCCATTCTTTCCCGATATGTAGTAAGTGTAGAGATTCTTAGCAATGAATCCATGCTCCAGAAGTGACTTTGTGCGACGTGAACGGTTGTTCCACAACCTAGCTATTACAAAAAACAAACTAAATGAGATAAAAACTCAGTTTCAATACAATGGATAGATCAGGTAGTCTGCAAGTGAATAAGGTCGGGTACAACCAAGGAGCAAACACGAGCTGTGACTGTTCATTGTTCTGCTGTGCTGCTTTCATGAATGGTGTATGATTCGCCTGGGGTAGACGATTGACCATTTGTGCGTGCTTGAGAGAATGGATTGGATTCTCCTTGTGTTGGTGCTCTGCTTGGATAATTAATTCCCCTACACATCCATGATGACTCTCCACCCGATGTGTTATTTATTCAGTCAGCTACAGAATTTATAATATTTGTTTTCATGCACTCATCTCATACATACAAGCTGTTGGCGATTTCAATACAAGCTGCTAGTTGATTCTGATATGATCTTGATCCAAGTTTTACTTCTTTTTGTATTAACAATTGCTATCGATCATCTTTTCTCTGTACGACGTGATGTAAATGTTTATGAAAACTCCCTAGGGCTGCTAGTTTGATACACACATAGTAGTTTCCAAGCTTATGGACATTCACAGATATTTGCAGATCCACTTCTATTCGCAGTTTCGATTAGATAAAATGCAGACTCTATAATCGGGGGTACTTGTGTGGGGAAGCAATCCCTTCATCCAAAACCACGCCCACATTTAGCATCTGAAACTCCTCCGAATTTACAAACATTTCAGCACCATCAGGCACCGCAATCTCTTCATCTAGAACAAAAGAAACATGAATGGTGCAGAGAGAAACAAGTTAGCGCAAGCAACATTTTTTTTCCCCTACCTTCATTAGCTCTTCAAAAACTGCAAATCACCTCAGAGACAGTGCATCATGGAATATCCTTCCCATTAGAAAAATAGACTCCATGGGTACAATTTTCATGAGTTTTTGTAAATTTTAAATTCCTTTTATGGCTGAAACTAAAATCTAAACCCTACGTTGTGGATTATAAATTTCTTTAGACTAAAACAAGATTAAATTAATGGAATAATGTAAGTATCATAAATGTCAAATTTATTAAATAATATTTAAAAGTAAATAAACGTTATTTAAAGTGCTTTAAATCTGGTCGCGTTTATTCAAAGAGCTTGAAGCACACATAGCAATGATGTCATTTGGTATTCGAGAGCATCCATCCTGCAAATTAATAACAAAAACGCATTCTACCGATGCCTTTTTAGTTTCACTATGCAAATAACATATTTGATTACATAAAAATTACAAATTCGATGTACCTAACTTTACTTCTAAATTTTTTTTTCTATTTTTTCTATAGCCGACATAACATTATGTAACGTTACGTAACGCTACAACGTTACGTAACGTTACAAGATCTACCCCATACTGGGCTGTAGAGAGCCTCTCAGCTCAATGAGCCAAGGGAAGTATGTGAAGTGTGTCTCTACTGGAGATGAACAAAGGCATGCAAGCAAGCATCCTCCTAGAGATCTGAGCCCTAATTAAGATTAAGAATACAAATACATGAGTGCCTAGTCTAACTAGGGAACTGTTTAACTGTGCATGCAACTACTGTTAGGATATTAAGACACTTAAGAGTTAGTTAAAATCAACTTGTGTAATATATCTGTTAAGTAAAGTGTGTTTCTTTAGTATGCATTAGTATGCATTTGTAAATATTCTAATCCGACGGCCACGATATGTTCTAGACATAAAATGATCCGACGGTTCAACTTCTCTTAGATCATACCTACCATTGATCCGTGGCTTAACACCCGATTGGTGTGTTTCTTTAGTATGCATTAGTATACATTTGTAAATATTCTAATCCGACGGTCACGATATGTTCTAGACATAAAGTGATCCGACGGTTCAACTTCTCTTAGATCATACCTACCATTGATCCGTCGCTTAACACCCGATAGGTCCATGATCTCTATTTAAAGAGCATGGATGGTCCTTGGCTAGTTGATCGATTATGAGAAGCTCATATGTAACTTTCTTTCTTTTGCATAATAAATTGCTCCAAGTAACTATTTGGCTAGGACCGTGGACTGTTTCCCTCTCAAGGGTTTTAACCACGTGACAAACATCGGTGTATTGATCTGTGATATGTTTGTGTGAAGTGGTTGCTCTAGGTGTTCGGTCTTTTGGGAGTACCATGTGTACCCGAACATGGTATCAGAGCGTTTTGAATAGCTGCTTCCGATTTTGATCAAGATCTGGAACCGGTGTTGCCGAAAATTTGAAAGGGTTTTTGGTTTTGGAGTTTCTGTGCATTTGTGGCTTGTGGGAGTTGTTCCATTGCGTCTGGAGCGCCGTTTCCATTGAAAAATAGTTTTCGTTTCATCGAAAACTATTTCCGTTTGATCCAGAAACGCCCATTTCAGCAAATTTGAAGGTATAATGTTACAGTGACAGATTTGTTTTATTTTAAAAAAAAAATCTCTCATATTTTATCAGTTTTATTATTAGATCTTTATTGTTTTAATCTCGGACAGTTGCCTTCCCTGGCTGCGTATGCTCTTTGCCGTGCACCTTGCGCGATCATGGCGAATCAGAAACAGAAAGGGAAAGTTTTTTTTTTCTTGTCTTCTCAGCTACGTATGCTCTTTGTCGTGCACCTTGTGCAATCACAGCGAATCAGAAACAACGAGAAAACTTGAAAACGTAGGCTTTCCAGGTAAGCTAACCAAGATCTATCCCCACCCATAGTGTGGAAAAGTTTTTTTTGTTTTTGTTTTTCGTTTTTTTTTTGTGATTTGCAGGAAAAAAGGCAAGCACGGAGAACGAAAAAGAAGAGTAAAAAAAAAAAAGCCCCCTTCCTCTTTCCATTCATTTACGTACCTTTTAAACTTAGCTCACTTGGTTCAAAGTTGTTTTATTCCTTAATAAGTCTTGAGTTCAAGTCTTATTAAGTTACTTTTTAGTGCATGCAATTTCTATTTTCAAGTTACTTTATTGTAAAAGTGCATCTCACTTAAATAAAATAAAATAAAAAGTGAGTCACTTCAAGTCTTTTAATTTGTTGTCGCACTATTTTAAAGTAACATTATTGTAAAAGTGAACATCATTTATTTTACAAAAGTGATTCACTTAAAAAGCAACTTTCTTGTAAGTGATTGTCAAAGGTTCATCTTGGGAAGAAGGGGGTTCTTTTTTTAGTTAGTCAAGTTAATATCTGCCACGTCACTATTGGAGAAATCTTCAACATGTTCTTTGATCAAGCATAACTTCATCATCCAGAATCAATTTTCAATGCCGTTTTTTTTTAAACAACCTAATTTTTCGAGCTATTTGCATCCAGACAGTTAGTTTTTGTTTTTTCAGTCATTATTTTATAGTATGGCCGCCCCTTGTGATATTCTACTTACCAATTCTAACTATTTCTCATGGAAATCTCATATGGAAGATGTTTTACGAAGTAGGGGACTTTTCAGAATTACCTCAGGGAAAGAAACAAAACCCACTGATGATGATAAGAAAATAAAATGGGCAAATAGATGTGATGAAGCTCATGGATTGATTGGGATGTCAATCTCTACTGATTTGCGATTCCACATATCTGGAATTGATGAACATGATAAAGCTTGGGAAAAGTTGGAATCTATGTTTGGTAAACACAATGAAATTCGAGGTTATCAACTTGAGAATGAGTTGATTTCTTTGAATCCAAGTGATTTTTCATGCATTCAAGACTATTTATCTAAGTATAAAACTCTTAGACTCTTATGTGAAGAATGCAAGATTAAGAAAGAAAACAAGCAATGTATTTATCATATTCTTTCCAAACTTGGACCTACATATTCTATTGTTGTATCTACATTCTACTCCATGAAAGAATCCTTGACTGCAGTTAGCTATCAAGAGCCTAGTCTTGAATCCTTTTGTGATTCCTTAATTACATAGGAAAGATAAGCTCATTCATCTTGGAATAATTAACAATGCAGATACATCTGGGAAAGCCTTATTGTTCCAACAGAAAGAAAAGTCCAAGCCTCCCAAGAAACAGAATTTTCGCAATAATAAGCCAAACAACAAGGGTCCCAAACCCTCTCAGTCAGCTCCTTCTTTAAACAATGACAAAGGATCCAAGTCAAAAGGAAAGAAGACTGAGCGTCATTGCGATTTTTGTGGGAAAGATAATCATGATGAATCTAAGTGTTTCAAGAAGATGGCAGCCTTGGAAGCAGCAATGAAGAAGCACCACATCAGCCTAGATTCGTCTTCAGAATCTACCTCTCATGGACATGCACTTTGTGCTTCTTGTTACTCTTATACTCATCTTCTTCTTCTACTTCAAATGAATGGCTCATTGATTCTGGAGCATCTTATCATATGGCTAAGGATCAAGCCATCTTTTCTACTATGCATGAATGTAGCACCAAACAAATATTTGTTGATGATGATAGATCTCTAAGTGTTGTGGGATCTGAAACAATTCCAATAGAAAATGGTCATTTCAGTGATGTACTATGTGTTCCAAAAATTTCCTGCAATTTGTTATCAGTCTATCAAATTACTCATTCAGGTGAAGGTAAAACTGCGACGTTTACACCTCACCAAGTTGTAATCAAGGATTTTTTAAATCCTCAAAATGTCCTTGCTACTGGAACTGTTGATGATATTACCAAGTTGTACAAATTTAACAACTTTGGGTCATCACATTTTCCTTCAATTTTTGTTGCTCATAGTGATAACTTGAGCAAACTTTGGCATGAGCGATTTGGTCACTTAAATTATCGCTCATTGCAACAACTATGTAAAGACAATATGGTGACTGGTCTTCCGATGGTATCTTGCAAGGATGGTGTTTGTTCCAGTTGTGTACTCGGAAAACATCATCAGGACAGTTTTGACAAACGTGCCTCTTGGCACACCTCGGTTCCCTTGGACCTTGTGCATAGTGACTTGTGTGGTCCTCTTCCATCTGCTTCATTTTCTGGTTTCAAATATTTCTTAACTTTCATTGATGACTCTCCAGATGCACTTGGGTTTACTTCCTAAAGCTTAAAAGTGAAGTATTTAACATGTTCTTGGCCTACAAGGCCCTTGTGAAAAACAATCTGGTCATCAAATTATTAAGTTAAGATCTGACAATGAAGGAGAATATGTTAACAAAAAGTTCACTACTTTCTGCACTAAACAAGGAATCCAACAACAACACACGGTTCCATATACACCACAACAAAATGGTGTAGCTGAACGGAAGAACCGCAGTTTAAAAGAAATGGCTAATTGTATGATCCAATCTAAGGGACCAAGTCTTCAATATTGGGCTGAGGCCATAAATTGTGCAAATTATATAGTTAATTGCACACCAACTAAAGTTTTACAAGGTATCACACCAGAAGAAGCATGGAGTAAAATTAAACCAAATGTAAGTCACTTCCGTGTGTTTGGTTGTGAAGCATGGGCTCACATTCCGAATGAAAAACGAAAAGCATTGCAGCCTAAAAGTGAAGAGTGCATATTTGTTGGATATTCTGAAGATGTAAAAGGTGTTATAGACTCCTTCAGCCACATTCTCATGCGAGCCTAACTTGGTGGGTGTGCCATCTTTGGCCTGCAAGCCTGATTCAACGATTGTGCCTTCTTCTTCTTCTTCTTCTTCCAACTTCCTTGACAGGTTTCCAACTCCAATTTCTGATGACGACAGTGAGAATGAAAATCCACCTCCGCCTGCTCATGTTCCTCCAGTTGCACCAGCACCAATGCTTCCTCGATGGGTCCGTTCAACATGTGAAGCAGCTGGTGATCTTATCGGTGATCCTAGAGATCAACGTCGAACACGTTCTCAGTTTCAATGAGCCTCTTCTTTTTTGGCTCAAGTTTCAGAGAATCATGATCCAAAAACTTTTGCAGAAGCTTCAAGGAATTCAGATTGGGATGCAGCTATGGATGAAGAATAACGTTCCTTAATGGCAAACGATACTTGGGATCTTATTCCTCTTCCAAAAAGAAGAAAACTTGTCCGATGTAAATGGGTCTACAGAACTAAGTATGCATCAGATGGAAGTGTTGAAAGACTTAAGGCAAGGTTAGTTGCCAAAGGTTTTTCCCAAGTTGAAGGGATTGACTACAATGAAACCTTTGCTCCTGTCGCAAAAATGAACTCCATCCGCCTTGTTCTTTCCCTTGCAGTCTTACATAACTGGGAAGTCCATCAAATGGATGTCAAGTCTGCCTTTTTACATGGTGATTTACAGGAGGAAATTTACATGGAACAACCTCCTGGATATGTTCAAGATAACTCTAGCCTTGTCTGTCTCCTTAAGAAATCCTTTTATGGCCATAAGAAAACTCTTAGAGCTTGGTATGCCAAAATGGATAGCTTTCTCCTTGACACTGGTTTTTCTAGATGCCATTCTAACCCCAATGTCTATACCAAGAAAGTAGGAAACCATCTCATCATACTTGTTCTTTATGTTGATGATCTTATCCTTACTAGTAGTGACCCTAAACTTTTAACCCATGTGAAATCCAATCTTAAGCAAAATTTTGAAATATCAGACTTAGGACATTTGCATTATTTTTTTGGTCTCCAAGTCTTGCAAACCAAAGAAGAAATCTTTATTTCCTAGTCTAAGTATGCTTGTGACCTTCTTCATCGCTTTCACATGGAAGATTGTAAACCAACCCCTTCTCCCTTCCAATCTGGAGTCAAACTTTCTACCACGTGTACTTCCCCTGAAGTAGATGCCACCTTGCATCGTCAGCTTGTTGGTAGTCTCTTATACTTGACTCATTCCCGTCCTTACCTTTCCTTTGTCCTTGGTCGTGTTGCCCATTATATGCAAACACCTCATGAAAGTCACTAGAAAGCAGCAAAAAAAAACTTCGATATATTCGAGGTACAATTCAGTTTGGGATTCATTACAGTACATGGGGGGAAACCTTTGTTGGTTGGTTTCACTGATTCAGATTGAATCGGCGATCCTGATGATCGAAAGTCTACTGCAAGTTATGTTTTCAGTCTGGGATCTAGACCTGTCACTTGGGCTTGTAAGAAACAACAAGCTCTTGCTCTTTCTTCAGCATAAGCAGAATATCGAGCCGCAGTTAATGCCAGTCAGGAAGCTTTATGGCTTCAACAGATCCTTTCAGAGTTTGGATTCTTGCAGCAGCAGCCTAGTCCACTTTGGTGTGACAATCAAAGTGCCATCAAGCTTGCCAAAGATCCAGTTCTGCATCAACACAGCAAACACATTGAGCTACACATGCACTTCATCAGAAATCTTGTTCATGATCGTGTTCTTGAAATGCTCTATTGCCCTACAAATGATCAAATTGCAGACATCTTCACCACGTCTCTTACAGAAGGGAAGTTTTCTAAACTTCGATCTATGTTAGGAGTTCAGGAATGTGTCCTTAAGGGGGGATAGGATCTAATGCCTCCTTCCTTCTCCTAATAGTGTCACTTTTGTAAATCCTTCAATCCTATCCCAAGTTGTTCTTAAGGGGGGATGTTAGGATATTAAGACACTTGGGAGTTAATTAAGATCAACTTGTGTAATATATCCGTTAGAAAAAGTGTGTTTCTTTAGTATGCATTAGTATGCATTTGTAAATATTCTAATCCGACGGTCACGATATGTTCTGGACATAAAGTGATCCGACGGTTCAACTTCTCTTAGATCATACCTACCATTGATCTGTGGCTTAACACCCGATTGGTCCATGATCTCTATTTAAAGAGCATGGAGGGTTTACAGTGGGAAAAGGACTAGCAACAAGGGTTCCATTAATTTGATTTTCAGATTTGGAGCTTGTGCTTTAGATCTCAAAGATGGCATCAACTAGCCTCAGGTTCGAGGACAGATTGGATGGTGCCCTGAATTTCCTAGTATGGAAAATTAGGATAACTCTTCTATGAGAAGAGAATGGCCTCTAGGATATCATCAAGGTTGTGGTAACTCGTCAACAAATCTGCAATTTTTGGCAACTCACAAGAAGAAAGAAGTGAGAGCCAAGCAGATGATCATGAATGAAGTAAAGGACCATCTAATCCCTCATGTATCCAAGAAGAAGACTGTGAAGGATATGTTTGATGTTCTTATTAGCCTTTACCAAAGTGAGAACATTAACCAGAAGATGATTTTGCACAACAAGCTCAAATCTATTGAGATAACTAGATCAAACTTCGTCACCAGTTATTGGATGAAGGCCACACAAATCTATGACCAGCTTGCAGTAGCCAAGGGCAAGATTGATGACAAGGAATTAGTAAACAGGGCACTCAATTGGTTCCCACCGCAATGGGAAACATTTGTCTAGGGTATTTGTGCTCAAAAGAATCTTCCCAACTAGGAAAGACTATGGGATGACTCTATCCAGGAGGAGACTCGGATGGAGTCAAAGGTCAACAGGAAAAGAGGTGATAGTGACCATACCCTCATTGGTCAAGCAAAGAAGGGAAGTGATAAAGGACCCTATAAGGGTAAGGGCCAAGGAAAACAATGAGAAGTCAGCCCCACAGTCAAGGAAGAAGGACTCCAGTAAAATCAAGAGCTTCATATGTCATAACAACAACCATTATGCATCACAAAGTCCGAAGAAGAAGAGGGGTAAAGGGAAGGAGCAGCACCAGGTAGCAACCTCAGCTAAAACTCAGATGAATGAGTTTGCTTCCAAGTTCAAGAAGGAGTTCTCGATGATATCTTGCCTCTTCCAACACAATTATGAAGGACACATGGTATGTGGATAGTGAAGCATTGAGGCATATGGCATCAGCCCCAGGGTTATTTTCAAGACTTGAAGAGCACAACTGGAGATCGGGTCAAGCTTGGTGATGATGCCAAGTCTAGTAGCAAGAGTTGGTACCATTTCTTTCCAACTCCAATCAGGTAACTCTGTAGACATTGACAATGTGTTATTTGTTCTAGGTCTCTGGGAGAATCTCCTTTCAACTTTGGTCATGGAAAATAAGGACTTTAGAGTAGAGATCAAGAACAAGCAATTCCTCATTAGACCTAAGGATTCTATCCTAGGATCGTCTCTAGTGATTGGGATTAAAGAAGGAAATTTGTACAGGTTGCAAGGTGAAATTGTTCGAGTCCTAGTTCATATCACAAAGGACTTGTGCAAGTTATGACACAAGAGGATGGGGCACCTACATCACTGGGCATTGCCAATTCTACGGGAGATTGTCACAGGTCTTCCAAAGTTTAGAATTGAGCGGCAGGGTGTGTGCAGAGGGTGCGCGCTTGGCAAGCATGCCAAGGCTGCTTTCCCAATGATGACTTCTCTCACAAAACATGCATCTACTTCTTGAAGACAAGGGATGAAATCTTCAGCAAGTTTCAAGAGTTCAAGGCTCTTAAAGAGAACCAGACAAGGAAGTAGGAATGGGGGTAAGTATACCTCCAATGATTTCAAGGATCTCTACAAGGAAGCAGGAATCAAGAGGCAGTACATTATTCCTTACAACCCACAACGCAACTAGGTTGCAAAGCAGAAGAACTAATCCATCATAGGGGCTACTAAGGCCATGATACATGACCAACATTTGCCAATGTTTCAATGGGCATTGGCATGCACTGCAGTAGTCTACATCCAGAACATGTGTCCTCATAGGGTTTTGGGGGACAAGACACCAAAGGAGTGTAAATTTTTATCTCATTCCCCAACCCAGTTTCAAGCCACCATTTTCATCATTGTTTAAATGCCCAACCCAATTTACTTTCTGATGCAAATTAGATAATTTTCTCATAAACAATTTGATTGAAACACTAAAACACATTCACGCATGAAAATTCAGACTCAAAATTTTTGGTCAAATGACTCGGGAAAAACCCCAACCTCCAGGGAAAACCTCTTCTTGAGAGAGAGAATTTTATTTTCTGCAATAAAATTAAAGTATAGCAAAAAACAAAGATAAACTTATCTCAAACATAGTGCTCAACAAATTGACTGAATTTAGAAATTTTACAATCAAAATTTATGCCAACTAACTGCCTTCGAAAACATGCCAAACTGACTGTACGGACTACCTCGATTTTTGTGCCCTCTGTTGTACCGTACGGACCTCGATTTTTGTGCCCACCTGCTGGAATGTACAGACTGTACTGAACTGTACGAGCTGCCTCAAATTTCTTGCCCAAAAAATCTGTACGCACTACCTTGAAATTCCTGCCACTAGTGTACGGAACAACAATTAATGTTGTTGTATGGACCTCGAAATTCATGCCTAAAATTTGCCTCGGGATGCATGGTGTACGAAAAAATATTTAGTGTTGTTGTACAGTCTTGGGAATCGTGATGCAATATCCCAAAGTAGAGGTTTTCCTTTTTGTGCATGGATTTGTTCATAGAGCTGCCACTTTATTAGTTGATTGTTGGTTTGCTTGGTTGGTAAAAATATGTATTTATCCAAAGATTAATTGCATGCCATAGTAGAATGAATAAACATCACAAAACCCATGATGTTTAACTTAAGAATGTTAATGAAATACATAGAACTATTCATGCAAGTCTGGAAATAATAAATGCTTCAAATCAGTCCTGTATAACCATATATAATAAGTGGAATAACTCTAACCTTTGAACAATGCTGAAGGTGTACTGTGGAAGGTGTTTGAACAATGTTGATAACGTGACATAGATAGTTGGAACAGCTGCAATACACGTTCTATGCAATAGGTAGGACAACCCTTTGGTGGTGGATTTCAACCCAACAATAGACCAAGCTTTAAGATTGCTGCTAGTCAATATTTAATAGTGCCAAAGAGGAACTATGATTCTTTCAACACTAGATCTGATATATGATGATACTCCCATGTGTGATGTAAGATCCTTGGTGTGGATGAGGGTGGAAGAGTTACGGGCTGCTATGTTGGTATTATTTTGCCAAATAGAGTTGTTTCGTTGGGCCAAAAAAGCTACTACTCAACAGCGATGAAATACGCCTTGTTAAAGATCAATTCTCTTTACAAATTCAACCTCTATTCTGCCAATGCATGGGCGTCTAAGACACAGTCTCCCAACTCTATTAAGGCCAAATCTCTTATATCTGGCTGCTCCCAGGAGAACACGACTTTTGCAATTCTTGGCAACCTCCACGATTGGTCACACAACATTTACTGAATAGCTTGGCTTCTCAAGAATGGTCACGATCTTGTTAAGATAGGTCGTTGCTCAAGAAAGGATCATGATCTTGTAAGAGATGACACTGCCCCAAGTAATGACCACAATAGTGTTAAGGAAGATCGCTGCCCAAGATTTGATGAGCCACCCCAATGAAGAGATGGGCATCTCCTCAATAGTAATGATGCCCACAATAATAATAACAGTCCATGCCACAAATGGGGAAAGGAATTGTTGTCCCTCACATCAATCATTGTCCACAGTAATCTCTTGCCTTGAAGTATAATAAATAAGCCCGTGTCTTTAATAGAAACTTCACGATATGGATGGAGTGTATATCGTTGCCCAATGAAGGAGTAATATGCTTTGGTTCAATAGGAATGATAGGAGTAATGAGCTCACTGCCTTTGTGCCAGTTGTACTGCCCTAAATAGTCACACTATTCCTACTGCTCATACAGTCTCCAAAGAATATATTGCTTTCCTTCTTCCATGAAGTTTGATGCTCACGCCCTTAGTAGATCAAGAAATTGTTGAGAGTGGATTCATTGTCCTGAGTATTGGATAGATGCGCCCTTAACTAGTGATGATATATGTTGCTCAACTCGAATGGTTGTGCCCATCTATGAAGAGGATCCAACGCTGTCATAAAACACAATAAATCTAATATCCAATGAAGTGCACAATGGTGAATCTTGATGATTCACCCTAGCAATCGGTTAGGGTGGATAGATTTCGCCACCGAATCCAATTAGGTCAAGGCAACTCGCCTTAAACCCTAAGTAGCTCACCCAGCTCTCAAAGCTTGTTTCCAAAAAGATAAATAATAGCAATCTCTCTTTTTGGTTTGACTTATCTTCTTATATAGCTTTTAGGGTTTGCATGTCACTTTTAGGGTTTTCACTTTACTTTTTGCATACATGCAATTCTAATTGCTCGTTGACTTAATCCTGAAGAAATAAGGCCTGCATGCTCTGCATTCTTGTTGATATCTGCTCCAATGGCCTTCTACAATCTACTGATGATCTAATATGTTGTATTAATGTATTATTAGCTCCATGTATCATTACTCCCCAGTGAATCCCCTATTTATCGGTAATGGAACATTACAGTCCTCCCTCGCCAAAGATTGCTTGTCCTCAAGCAATCAACAACTGTCAATTGTAAAATGCATCCACACACCAATACTAGGATTCCATATGAACCACTGGATCACCTCATGCCCCCTTACCCCCCAATCATGAATTGATCCCTCAATACCTGGATCCCAAACAATCCTTTGATTATCACCAACCATTTCACTGGAAAAAAAAAGTGCTCCATCATTCAAATCAAAAGGTGAATCATCACAAGATGTCTCAATACCCATCTCAAACAATGGATTATCAACAAATTGAATACCATTATTGTCCTCATGCTCAACCCCATCCTCCTGTTGACCCAAACTTCTAGTTTTTTATTTCTTGGAACACTGAACTAGATCAAAAACCTCTTGAACGCCATCTAGTTCTTCAATCACTTGCCCAATCTCCTTGGCCCATTCTGCCTTATGTTGTTCCTTTAATTGTTTGACCACATAAAGCTGACCTTCTGCTTCTAGAAGTGCCTCTTGGTCATTCTCTAGAGCAAGCTTCATGGAATTAAGCTCAATGGTGAGCTCACTAACCTTTACCTTTGTTTCCCTAGACATAGATAAAGCCTCATCTGCAAGCTTGGTAGCCATATCCCTATCATTGATCATGTGCAAGTATGCTGATTTCATTTCCTCCATTGTGCTCTGTATAGTTTGCGAATCAGCAAAGGAAACAATTTGTTCACGCTGATTTCTTTGTGTCTTGTGTATTAAATCCTCAACAAGTCTTTCCATTCCCTCTAGTTTAGATAAAATGTGCACTTAATTTTCTGTTGTCACCAATAATTGTTTCTTCAAATTATGTGACTCATGGGGCCAAAAATCAAAATCAGCTTCATACAATGAATTTTCTGATTTGTCTTCAAGAACATGTTTCTCAAAATCAGCTTCCTCTATAACATCCTCTTTGCAAAATTCATGCATTGAGGTTAGGACAACACCTTGGTCAAGAGGAAATTCATCAACTGTTGTAACTACACTTTCTATATCTACAATAAACTCAGGTTCATTTGATAAATCCCCTTCCAACAACCTGTTGATTCTTCTCATTTCTGAATTTATCCAGGAAGCATCCTCATCAAATTTGGAACTTTCCAAGTTCACTATTTCTGCTTCCAAAACTTCATTATGAATGTCATAATCAAGCATTAGTAAAATGCTGCTAGAAAGAAAACATGAATCATCATACCCTTCAAAGGTGTTGTCAATGTCACCATAGGCCTCATAATCCTTACTGGATTGATCTAAATTTGCACCCAAAATTGTTCTTTTCTTATCTTCATTAAATACATTCCCCATAAAGTCATTTTGAAGATTTGACATACATAAAGATAAGGCATTTTCTTCAAACTCTATTGTCTCAATTTCCTCTTTGTTCACATCATCACTTGGTTGCGATGAACATGTGGTAGGAGTCTTTAACTCACCTTCTTTGTTATTCCCACAAATGTGACTAGGCGTCCCAGCACCTTGGCATGTGAAACAACACTGATATCTTCTCATTTGGTTCTTTCTCATTTTAGGAGGTCCTATAACCTGGAACCCAACGAAATCAATTCCTCTTCAGTCAACTGGTATTTGATCTTTTCAATTTTCTGCTCAACCAACACCTTTGATAACTCATGAGCTATGGGTGAAACAACTTGTTCCTTCGTCCAAATGGCCAACAAGTTAGATAGCAACTGCTAGGATATACCATCCTCATCATCTAAAATCAGAGACAAAATAGTTTGCATTGTTGTTATAACATTCCCTGCATGATATTTTCTGATTTTGGCAAAGAAGCATTGAAACATTCTGAGTATCAAATCATCACATTTGAGATCAACCATTACCACATAGGATCTAACCTTAGCAATGGTCTCTAAAATCCTTACCCTCCAATCAAAAGAAGGTTGTCTAGTATCATCCAACCTATGGAAACTCTCCTCAACCAGCTGAAATATCTCCTTCATCATGTCGTCATTGTACAGAACTTTAGGTGCTGAAATTCTCATGATTTCACTCAAACAAGAAGTAACCATCAGCTTAATCTCATCATCTAAATGTCTCAACAACTCTGACTTAAACAAGGCATACATTGATGGATTCACTGCTAGTTTCATTATATGAGACGGTGAATGATCAACCATTTTTAAACAAGTATCAACTTCCTCCAAAGCACTAAGAAGAACTTCTATTGACAGAGATGGGTCTTCAAGTTTCATACCTGCCATGTAAAGCCTCCCACACAAATTATCCTTTTTCCCTTGCAATCTCTGATCATACTTTATCTTAAGGTCTATGAAGTCAACAAATGAAATCTGAGCCTGAAATTCTGCTCCCAATGCTTTATGATTTATATAAACCTCCCAAAATACTTCTTCTTCGCTAAAAGGCTCCATGGTTTTGTTTATGTTTATACCTTAGTTGCCAATATTTTGATGATACCACTACTTGATAGTGTACTCACAGGCTGGCAGGACTTGTAGCTCTGATACCACTGTAATATCCCAAACTAGAGATTTGCCTTTTTGTGCATGGATTTGTTCATAGAGCTACCATTTTATTGGTTGATTGTTGGTTTGCTTGGTTGATGTAAATAGGTATTTATCCAAAGATTAATCGCATGCCATAGTGTTAAGGAAGATCGTTGCCCAAGATTTGATGAGACACCCCAATGAAGTATAATAAATAAGCCCACATCTTTAATAGAAACTTCGCGATATAGATGAAGTGTAGATCATTGCCCAACGAAGGAGTAAAATGATTTGGTTCAATAGGAACGATAGGAGTAATGAGCTCACTGCCTTTGTGCCAGTTGTACTGCCCTAAACAGTCACACTATTCCTACTGCTCATACAGTCTCCAATGAATACACTAACTGCTTTCCTTCTTCCATGAAGTTTGATGCTCACGCCCTTAGTAGATCAAGAAATTGTTGAGAGTGGATTCGTTGTCCTGAATATTGGACAGGTGTGCCCTTAACTAGTGATGATATATGCTGCTCAACTTGAATGGTTGCACCCAAATGTGAAGAGGCTCCAACGCTGCCCTAAACACAATAAATCTAATATGCAATGAAGTCCACAATGGTGAATCTTGATGATTCACCCTAGCAATTGGTTAGGGTGGACAGATTTCGCCACCGAATCCAAGTATGTCAAGGCAACCCGCGTTAAACCCTAAGTAGCTCACCGAGCTCTCAAAACCTATTTCCAAAAAGATAAATAATAACAATCCCTCTTTTTGGTTCGACTTATCTTCTTATATAGCTTTTAGGGTTTGCATGTAACTTTTAGGGTTTGCATGTCACTTTTATGGTTTGCACTTTACTTTTTGCATGCATGCAATTATAATTATTCGTTGACTTGATCCTAAAGATATAAGGCCTGCATGCTTGTTGATATCTGCTGCAATGGCCTTCTACAATCTACGGATGATCTAATAATGTTGTGTTTATGTATTCTTAGCTCCATGTATCATTATTCCTCAGTCAATCCCCTATTTATCGATAATGGAACATTCCACGTGCCCTCTGCTCTTCTCTCTCTACCTGCAATTTTTCTCTTTCTCTGCTCTCCAACTCTCATGGAAAAAATCAGAATGAGACTCTAATGCCTTCCCTTGCCTTGCCTTTTTTGGTGTCTAAGTGAGGAAGTTGAATGGCCATCGAATCCAAGGGCCCAAAATTAATTAGATGGATGGATGAGATTAAATGCACTTTTAATTCTCTCCAAAATTAATTTCACTCGCCTCACTTATATTTATCAAAAAGCCACTTTATTCTCTAAAGTGAACTTTAAAACTCATCTCAAGTTATTAATTGCAAGGGTCACTTTAATTTTCTCTTTTTATGACTTAGGCAAAAGTCACTAGGGGAACACTTTCGTAGGTACAAAAATCAACACTCCCTCTTAGCAAGGAAGGTGTTCTGCACCACACCTACCTGGTCTCTAAAATGAATGAACTTGGCTCTTCCAAGAGACTGTGTCAGGATATTTGCAACCTGCTCATTAGTGGAAATGTACTGCAACTCCACAACTCCTCTCTAAACATAATCACGGATGAAATGGTACCTGATCTCAATATGCTTTGACCTGTCGTGAAATACAGGATTCTTAGGGAGCTAGATGCAACTCTGATTGTCACAATAAATCACCATAGGCCTCAACTCCTGATCAAATAAATCCACCAATAACTTGCAAATCCATAGTGCCTCGCAACTAGCCTGACTGGCTGCCATGTAGTTAGCCTCTACTGAACTCAAAGCAACAAACTTTTGCTTCCGACAGAACCACAACACTATTGCCGAGCCCAAACTGAAACAACATCCGAAAGTGCTCTTTCGATCCGCTACACTGCCTGCCTAATCTAAATCTGTGAAGCCAATCAAACTAACCCCATCTGATCTCCTATAATCCAGACCATAATCCATTGTACTTGTAAGGTATCTCAACACATGTTTTGTGGAAACCCAGTGCACTCTCCTAGGCTCCACCATGAACTGACTGAGAGTGTTCACCGCAAAACACATATCCGGCCGAGAGTTGACCAGATACATCAACGAACCTGAGTTGACGACGATCCACCAACTCTCCCTCAGAAGCATGAAGCTTCTTCCAGTTGGTGACCATAGGTGTAGGCATCGACCTGCAATCCTCTATTCAAAATCTCCTCAGAATATCCACCGCATACTTTCCCTGCCCCAGGAAAATATGACCAGGCTCTTACCAAACCTCCAATCGCAAAAAATAATGCATCAACCCAATGTCAATCATCTCATACTCTGAGGCAAGTTCTCTCTTGCAAACTGCAATAAGTCACTCCAAATCATAAACAAATCATCCAAATATAACAGAAGAATGAGCGGATCATCTCCAACCATGATGAAGTAGAGATTCGGATCAGCCTCACTCTTTTGAAAACCCATCGACAGTAAGTAAGAGTCTATCCTGGAATTCCAAGCTCGAGGAAGTTGTTTCAGCCCATACAAGGCTTTCTTCAGCCTGCAAACATGAGACACTCTCCCAAGAATCTCAAAGCCCTTAGTTAGCATGGATAAGACTTTATCTAACTGAATCTCTAACTCAAGGTCTCCCAATCAATATCGGAGTCCAAATAGACAACTCTCCGATGACCAATAACTCCAACAATCAGTAACAACTAGTTAACTCAGTGCAACTGAGTGTGGTAGGTAGGAAAAGCACTCCTCCCCATGTAACCATGCATTATCCATGCAATAGTAGCGCTAGCCTAACTGACTGTGAAGTAACTGATTGTAACTGAGGGCTAACTACGACGAACAAGTGCTAACTCCAACTGACTAAAGTAGGATGGTGTCGAGACTCCCAGTGGCTCCTAAAATGTAGGGATTGGTCTAAGAGGCACCCTAACTGATGCATGCACATGCAGTAAGTGGCAGATAACCTCTAGTAGTGTTCCCCACACTTCAATGACTGGTACATGTGGCCCCATTGGACCATGTGCACCCAATTGCACTAGTGGACTCATTTAATTAATTTAAGGTTCCTAAGTTAGGCAATAATTAATCTAATAGACATTTGACCAAGGGAGGATTAATAATCCTAACAATTAGACTCATGGACTCTCTCTGAAATGTAATGGTCCCATGCCCAACATCTCTGACAACTGTGTCATCTCGCAACACTACCTCCACATCTATCCCTTCCTGTGAAAGCTCGGAGAACATCTCTCGAGCACCTATCATGTGGCTCGAAGCTCCATTGTCAATATACCACATGTTGGTGGTGGATGCACTGAATGAATGCCCAGTCAACAAGGAATACTCCCTCTCAATCTCAATGTTTGCACTGGTGATGATGGATGCTCTCTCTCTATCAATATGCCCAGCACAAAGAGAAAACTCTCTCAAATCTAGCTGTAAACTCCTCAACCTCTACTGAAGTTGTTGTCTGATGTTGCTTCTTCTTCTGTGGGCATTGTCCAGCATAGTGCCCAAGCTTCTGACAAGCAAAGCACTTTACAGTGCACTGTCCACCCTGCTACTTAGCCCCACCCTTCTTGGGGCCCTTCTTGAACTTCTTCTTTCCCATGGCAATCAAAGCCACATCCTCCCTGCTTGGAAGAGAGTTTCCCTACACAAGACCTCTCCGAGTCTCCTCCTGAACAAAATCATCTCAAAGTCTATCCCAAGAGGGCAAGTTCTCCCTCACTATGATGGCCTCCACAAAAACAACCCAAGGCTTTGCAACCCCATTCGAAGTTGTCTGCACTAGCTCAAAACCATAAACAACCTCTCCCACTGCTACACGCTCATCTCTCACCTAAGAGATCCTAATAAGGTAGGAAGTTACTCCCTCAGCCTTGGCCATGTTGATACTCTTCAATTTCTCTCTCAACACCATTTTCCTATTCTTATTTGAGCTTTGAAACAAGTTGGTCAAAGCATCCCACATCTTATATGCACAGGTTTTACTAGAAATGTGAGGGATAACATGATCTTTAACTGCATCTAGAATGATCCTTCTAGCTTTTATGTCCTTCTTGTTGAAGACAGAAAATGCTTGTGCTTTGTTAGCAGCGGGAACAAGTATAACAATAGGATTCATTGTAGTATTGTGAACCACTTCATCCCATAACTCGTTTTCCTCCAATATATGCACCAATCTAGATTTCCATGGGACAAATTCCCAACCCCATCTAGCCTATCCTCCAACCTATGTCCTGTTGCCATTTTAATGCAATATTCAAGTCTCAACAAGGTGTTGCCCACTGACAAAAGAATTCACTGATAGTCTGAAATTTTTCACTATGTAAAATTCTGCTCCTTCTCAAACTCAGCTCTAATACCATGTAAATTTTTATCTCATTCCCCAACCCGGTTTCAAGCCACCATTTTCATCATTGTTTAATGTCAAACCCAATTTTCTTTTTACTGCAAATTAAATAATTTTCTCATAAACAATTTGACTAAAACACAAAAAGAATTTTACAACTTTAAATGAGAAATAATAAAACATTCACACATGAAAATTCAAACTTAGAATTTTTGGTCAAATGACCCAGGAAGAACCCCAACCTTCGGGGAAACCCTGTTCTTGAGAGAGAATTTTATTTTCTGCAATAAAATTAAAGTACAGCATAAAACAGAGATAAACTTATCTCAACCATAGTGCTCAGCAAATTGACTGAATTAAGAAATTTTATAGTCAATATGTATGCCAACTAGCTGCCTCGAAAACTGTGCCAAACTGATTGTACGGACTGCCTTGATTTTAGTGCCCATTGATGTATCGTACGAACTGTACAGACCTCGATTTATGTGCCCACCTGCTTGATTATACGAACTATACGGTCTGCCTCAAATTTCATGCCCATAAGAAATGTGCAGACTGCCTCGAAATTTGTGCCACTGTTGTACGGAACAAAAATTAATGTTGTATGGGCCTCGAAATTCGTGCCCAAAATTTGCCTCAAGATGCATGCTCTATGGAAAAATATTCAGTGTTTCCGTACGGTCTTGGGAATCGTGCCCTCTGCTCTTCCCTCTCTGCTTGCAATTTTTCTCCTTCTCTACTCTCCAACTCTCAAGGAAAAAATCAAAATGAGACTCTAATGCCTTCCCTTGCCTTTTTGGTGTCTAAGTGAGGAAGCTGAATGGTCATCTAATCCAAGTGCCCAAAATGAATTAGATAGATGGATGAGATTAAAAGCACTTTTAATTCTCTCCAAAATTAATTTCACTCACCTCACTTAAATTTATCAAAAAGTCAATTTATTCTCTAAAGTGAAAATTAAAACTCATCTCAAGTTATTAATTGCAAGGGTCACTTTAATTTTCCCTTTTTATGACTTAGGCAAAAGTCACTAGGGGAACACTTTCCTAGGTACGAAAATCAACAAGGAGGAATTCACTTGTGTGAAGTCGGAGGTGAGTCATTTCTGCATCTTTCAATGTCTAGTTTACATCCATATACCAATGCAAAAGAGGACCAAGTTGAAGACTTCCAACAAGAAAACTTTATTTGTTGGCTACAATGAGAATTCAAAGGCTTAAAAGATCTATATTCTAGGATAGAGGAAGACAATTGTAAGCAAGGATGTAAAGTTCGAGGAATATTTTGCATCTAGGAAATCTCATGAGCCATTACCAATGAAAAAGGATGAGGAGTAGGAAGCTCTGAAGGTTGAGCCAATGTCACCATCGACTTCCAGTTCAAGGCAGCAACCTTCACATGCAGAGGAGGAGCCACCATCTCCTACCAGCTCTATCAGGAGACCTTGATGGTTCACTCAGACATTGAGAGATGTTGAGGAGCAAGCTAAGACTCCTAGGAGCACATTCAAGGAGAGAGACCTTCAAAGAAGTTTCCGAACTATATGGCATTGATGAGAAGCATCATAGATTTCGAGCCTTCCAGTTTTCATGAGTTAATATACTAGCAGGTTTGGAAGGATGCCATGGTGAAGTACACCTCCATCATGAAGAATGATGTTTGGGATATTGTGCCTAGACCAGAGGGGAAGTCGATGGTGACTTCTAGATGGCTTTTCAAGATCAAACATGGGATGGATGGCAACATAGACAATGACAAGTCAAAGTTTGTGGCAAGAGGATTCTCCCATAACAAAGGAGTGGATTACGAGGAGACGTTTGCTCCAATCGCCAAGTACACTTACATTAGAGCAGTGATGTCCTTAGTCTCCATTACAGGGTGGAGAATACATCAGGTTGATTTGAAGACAGTTATCCTCAATGGGATAATTGAGGAAGAAGTTTACATCAAGCTTTCTTACAACTTTGAAGTCAATGGGAAGGAGTCCCATGTGTGCAGGCTAAAAAAGGCCATGTATGGACTCTAGAAGCACCAAGAGCATGGTATTTGAGGATCGATGGATACCTACAAAGCATGGGCTTCACCAAAAGTAAAGCAAATCCCAACCTATACTTCGAATTTGTTGAGATTGATCTACTCATTTTGGTGTTGTATGTAGATGAATTTTTTCTGACAGGTTCAGAGAAGCTCATTGCAGGGTGCAAAGCAGATATGGCAGTTGAGTTTAGGATGAAAAACATTGGCTTGATGCATTATTTCTTGGGGTTGGAGATTTGGCAAAGACCAAGGGAGATTTTCCTTAGGCAGGGTAAGTATGCAATCGAGATTCTGAAGAAATTCTGAATCGAGGAATATAGGCCCATGGCCACTCCTATGACCACTAATGTAAAGAAGGTCACTATTTTAGTTTCGGAAATGGTGGATACCACGTTATACAGACAATCGATAGGCTCCTTGATGGATCTAGTCGACACTAGAACAAATATATCTTTTGAAGTGAACACCTTGAGCTAGTTCATGGTTGAGCCAAGGCAAGAGCATTGGGTAGCAACAAAACATGTGCTCAGATACTTGAGGGGCACAGTGGAGTATGGACTGAGATATCTTGGACATGGTGAAGTGAGGTTGCATTGGTATAGTGCATCAAACAAGAAGAGCACCTCAAGGTGTTGCTTCAGCTTGGGATCAATGATGATATCCTGGTTCAACTAGAAGCAAACTTCTATGGCACTCAATTCAACAAAGGTAGAGTATATGGCAGCGATTACAGCTAGTTGTGAGGCCATCCAGCTTCGCAAGTTGCTTGCAAATTTATTTGATTAGGAGTTGGATCCCACAGTGATTTACTATAATCAAAGTTGTATCGAACTCTCTAAGAATCCATTTTTTCATCACAAATCCAAGCATATGGAGATCAGGTATCACTTCATTCAAGACAAAATTCAGAAGGGAGCAATGAAACTCCAATATGTACCCACCTAAGCTGTTGAAATCGGGAAGTCGGGACGAGGAGTGGAGGCGAGAATAAACAAAAAGCAAAATTTTCAAAAGATCCCGTTTAAGGAGCGCTTTTTATATAGTATATATTTTAACATATTTTGATGGATGTATATCTAAAAAAGGTGTAGAATGTTGAATTAGCTATAAAAAAACATGGATTAAACCATATAACATCAATCATCTGGTAGTTATAACTTATAACGTTGTCATCAGATGATCAATCAAAATAGCTTTTACAGAAGCTTGGCAAAGAAGGGAAGTACCATAACATTGTCATCAAATTGTCAACCTAGTATAGGATCTTTTAGTATAGGAGAGGTAGGGAGCGGTGGAGCGCCTCCAGAGCACTTGGGAGCCAGAATGAGATTCCGAAGGGAACAAGCTTTGAGAGCGAGAGTGAAGGGAGGTGGGGTGCTCCCATGTAGAGGTAACTTATGCCTTGCTTGGTGGAAGTCTATGAAAACATAGATAGTATGTTATAAAGAATAAGGGAAATTATCAAGGGAAGTGAAAATGACCCTTTTGAGGTATTTCACTGTGAAATAAAGGACATAGTTACCAAAAGGTGGAACAAAAAGACCACGCTGTTACACCTTTTGGCCTACGCATTCCAGCCCCAAACAACGATTTTGAAGTGGTACAGGGATATAAAACAACTTTGAGGAAGATAAATGGGGATGTGGGAACTGCATTGGAAGTACGTGAATAATTTGGAGGATTTGTACAATTGATTGGTAACTTTTTAGATCCCCATGGATGAACGGGGGCATCTTGATCCTATTACTTAGTGAGGATTCCATGGAGGGGATAGCATTCATCTCTCGACCCTGGCCACCAGCTTATTATCGCAGATTTCTAGTTTCTCATCAACTGAGAGAAATTGCAATACATATGGCTTCACCCATCCAGTGAAGCGAAACAAACCGAGAGCAGCAAAGGCTGAGGATCTTGTGTATGTTTGTTCCAACCACCGCCTTCTATCACATGGTTGTCCAGAGTATAATAAAGGTCTGAGCAAAATGTGGGATGTAGAGCTTGAGATCTTTGATTTAAACATGACAATGAATGCTGTGACTCACCTCAACCTAATTGAGGAGGTTACACCACCAGTTCAGTTTTTTTCTATAGCTTACAACATTTCCAACACCTGCCATTTATTCATAATTTAGAAATTCAATATGCAGATGAGGATGTAGACCCATTTCATGATGTGTAGTTAGATCCACTTTACATTATCATATTAGTAGAGTGATCATTGATCACTCACTCATTTTTGTATTTACTATTTTCCTTTTCAATTTTCTATGATGCAAGATGTATCATTTCAATTTTCATTGTTTCGGTGTTCAGATTTATATATGATTTCAGTTCTAGTGATGTGATTCATGAATAGTTTCAATTATAAACTTTGAATATGTTTTATTAAAATTTGAAAAATGTTATTATATTTTTCTACTTGATGTTTCCTGGCTTTTCAAAAATCTGGTGGATCCATATCCATATCTGTATCCTGGTAACCTAGGAATTTTGTGCTTTATGGCTACGACTCTAAATTGCTTCAGAAAGGATAGCAAAAATTCAGGTTATGGGGGACTCCAAGCTTATTAAAGATTGAGCTAACGGAAAGAACAAGATAGAAAAGTGTGATGTTGTACCCCATCATGGACAGAGTGACAGAGGTCAAAAACAAATTCTTGGAAGTTCATGTCATTCATATTTACAGGGAATTAAATGAGAAGGCAGACAAGCCTGTTGAAAGAGGTTTTTATCTCTGCAGGAGGGCATACTTCATGAGGAAGAAACAAACAAGGAGGTAACCCGTAACCCTACCATAAAAGATTCAGTGTTTATACTGAAGCTCAGAGGGATTGAGGAAAGTCTGCTTATGCTGGAAATTATGATTGTCCTGTTATGACCCTTAGGCTATTAATGCTGTTAATGTATGTTTTTGTTTCGAATGGCCTGACATTAAAAGTCTGAGCCTTTGAAAGACTGTATTTAATTGACACAGGCAGTCATGTGTGCTGTTTTTGCTTTTTTGTTTTGACAAGAAAGAGGCTTCATCCTCTAGGAATGTCAGAGGACGCTATATATAAATTCCGATTTCTGCTTGAAATATTGAAAATAAGATTTTTTTCTTGGGAAAAGAAAATTATTGTCATTAAATCTAAAGATTTCTCTGTATGTTCAGCTTTCTTGTGGAACCTTCAGAAATCTCTGTAGATAGCTTCTTAAAAGCTGACCACTGGATTACAATCTCTTGTAAACTCAATCATTTTAAGCACTCCTTCAAATTACAAATGTTTATGCCTGTAACAATTACCTTGAGAAAAATGAGTGTTGGTCATCCCTTCAGGAATACCCCTAAAGTTTTTCCTTGATATAGAATAACATCCCTGGATTTTAACTTGGTTCTCAGTAACGAGCAAAACAAAGGCCCCATTGTCCAAGACCCATGCAGGAAATCTGAAGAAGACGTTATCCAAGAATGCAGGTTTTTGGATATAAAACCCTAGGTGAGGAAATATACCTGGCCTAATAAAAGAATTGGTCCTGGGTTCATAAGTTCATAGTAGAAACGCTTGATAGATTTTAGTTCATGAATCCTTCTTCAATGCAAATCTATGCATCTCCTTCGTCATCATCCCTCGTCTCTCTTCCAATCATAGACCTATATCCTTAGTAGCCATTGACTCCCCTAAACTAATGGGCTCCTTTAAAATTATATTGCTCGTGCTCTTATAGGTGGAAATCTTAAATGTGACCAGGTAACTGGTGAAAAAAAGCTGAAGCAATGCTGGCTGGTAGACAACTCAAAATTGAGGAGTTGTGAAATTCTAAGTCTTAATTACATAAAGAAACAGAAGATACTCTCCAACTCCCCATGGCAATTCATCAAGCATAGGAGCATTGGGGTCTGAAATCTACAATGTTATAGGGAGTGTCCCTACTTAACTCTTCCACAAAATGGCAAACGAAAGAAAAAAACCCTAACCATGTTTCAGAAATCACCCTCCCAAATAGCATTGTCCCTTCTAATTTAACATAATTTAAGTCCTTGCTCATAATCACTTCAGAGATTTAATGAATGAACCCAACACCAATAGAGATGAGGCTCAAGACCGCCTCCTCACATATATCCCTAAACACATCTCTGATAAAGAAAACTCAGTTCTGCTCACACAGATTTCAGGAGACCATCTTCTCTTTCCATCTAGACAAGGCACCCGAACATTTATCAAACTTTCTGGGTAGTCGCTAAAGAGGATATCACTAAAGTTGTGGAAGAAAGTAGATTTCAGGGAAGGCTAAGGGGGGAGGGGGAGGAGAAACTCCACATTTGTCGCTCTCATCCCCAAAGAAACCGACACAGCATGATTTTCAAGGTTAGATCAATTTCTCTGGGCAGCATTCATACAAAGTCGCTTCCAAATATTATAGCCTCTAGAATCTACTCAAAAAACTAGTCCTAGTTTTACCTCCTGGATCTGCACACAAGATAAGTCCAGACTCCAAATCCTTTGAAGTACAAACCTTGGGGCATCTCCTAGAAGTTCTACACACTATCAACTCACTAGTGTTGAAAAATCTAACTCTGAAGATCCTCCCTCATAGTTCTGGTGTGTGTGTAATGAGGGCGGCAAAAAGGCTTTTGTTCCTCATGTTTTATTTATGTAAAAAATGACCTTATGTGAATAAAACGAAATATTTTGTACTTTATAAGCTGTGGGTCCCATTTAAGTGCTGCATGTAATATTTAACTTTTAATTATTAAAAGTGCACTTAATGTGAACCCTAGATCTAGTGATCTAATCCTAGCCATTGGATTGGTAGTTAAGAAGTTAGTTACTAGAATTGAAGTATAAAATAATGAGAAGGGTCAAAAGAGAAAATGCACCAGCAAGGGAGAAAGAGAAGATTAAAGAAGGAAAAGGGTTTCCAAGACAAGCTTGGCACACTTTTTAAGGAGATTCAGCAGTACAAATCCCAAGGCAGTCTAGAAGAGACCGTACAGCACCCTGTAACTGGCAAAAGTGGACACAGTTTTCGAGGCAGAGGCTGGAGCATTAATTACAGCCTCTCAGTACCGTACAGCAGCGTCTTTCTGGCACATGTGGGCACAATTTTCAATGCAGAACTGTGAGCAGACCGTATAGCAGGTTCTGGCACAACCTTCACTCACAAACAGCTGCACGTGGTCACCTACAGCCACTTGGGCGCTAAAGAGAGCACAGTTTTCGAACTTTAAGAACAGCAATACCTTCCTTCACCTACTGGTCGGAAATGCAATTGTAAATCTGATTTACATCATCATACTGTACTGCTGTTATAGTTGTTAACAATTTACAGTCAGTTCTATGTGTTTCGTTTGGATTGCTTTGTGATATTTAATGCAAGTAAACACATTTGAAGTGCATTTTTACTGTCAAAATTTGTGTGGAATAAGATCTGAGGTAAAATCATTAGAACTACCTTGGAAATCCAAAGAAAAACTCAGCTATCTCCAGCAAGGGGTACTTCAGTGTTATATGAGCAGTTGTTGCCAAAGTGTTTGACCAAGTCCCAAAACAAAATACATAAGTGGTTAACTAGTCCAGATCTAGTTGGGGACTTTACAGTGGTATCAGAGCTGGTGACTTTCCCAGCCTGAGAGTTGCATTCCTTTTTATGAGTCCAGAGGACAATATATAAACATAGTTCCAAGCAGAATCAGAAGAAGAGGAAGACATGGAGGATAGGGATGATACAAACAGGAATGAGCCACATGAGGAAAGTACTATGAGCATCTTGAATGATTTGGCAAGGGGGCAGCAGCAGTTGATCCAGTTTATGACTCAACTTATCACGAGTACTCAAGCAAACAAAAACCATGCTGGCAACAATGGCTCAAGAGCACCTAAGTGGACCTAATGGTTAAGAACATGTGTTATCTCCCTGGAGGTCACAAGTTCAAAACCGGCGGGAGGTACGGTTGCTCATTGGCCCGTTGTGAAAAGGCTCGAAGGGTAAAAGACCCCTGGGATAGAGGTTAACCCTGGTGGGCTTCAGGACATCTCGGCCCCTGTTAAGTCACAAGTTACTGGTATATCTGGCTTGCGGGCTGTTGGATATACTCTTGGGAGGTTGTTGTTCCCATGGTTAAAAAAACAATGGCTCAAGAAGAACTAATGGACATAATGGAAATCATGCAGAAGGGAGCAACGCTGGTATTCCCGCACAGAACAACACATGGACAACCAATAAAATGACTCCAAGACCTCTCTTGCCTCAGTTCTTGGAGGAGCAACAAACAAGAAATCGGGGACATCCGAGAAAAGGTGACAGTTGTACTGACTATTTGAGGGAGTATCATGCTCTTGGCAAGGAGTTTCATGCAGCCATGTCTTTACAGGATTTCTATACCATCAAGTATAGGATTAATCCAAGGGACTACATCAGGGGCCCACAAAACTGAGATCTTCAATGGAAGGTTGGGAAACTATCAATACCTTCATTTGATGGTTCTAACAAATGCATTGTCAAAACTTGGCTTCAGAAGTTGGACACCTATTTCCAACTCAACCCCATGAAGGAGACGGAGGCCATCAAGTTTGTTACACTGCATTTGGATGGAGAGGCTCATGAGTGGTGGTACCATGGGCTATCACATCGGGGTATTCTGGCATTACCTCAAACCTAGACTTCACACAAAGACTGATTGATAGATTTGATAAGGACCTAAAATTGCATTTCAGGGAGCTGGAACGGCTCAAGCAAACAAGTACATCAAATGCTTACATTTCAAAGTTTCATAGGGTTGCAGTCATGGTGACTGATGTGTCAAAACATAGGCTAGTCATGTTGTTCGTGGAAGGATGATCCGAGCCATTGTGTGGTTGGGTTAAGGCCTTCAAACCAATACCAAAGAATACTAAAGAATAAATTTCAGTCCAAAACCTTCGTTCCTCAGAAAGGCAAAGACAAAAATCCCTTCCAAAAGGAGTGTGTTGTCACCAGGCCTGCCTTCCGCTACCGAATTCTTCAACATTGATATTTTTCTAAAACTTCGAGTGTTTGTGTAATCTTGATATTGAAAGCAACTTCAAGGGTAAACTTGAGTTATTTATTCTCCAAAGAAATTGCACACAGGAAAGCAATAGTCTACAAGTGTTGCAAGCATTCATTTCCAAGTGTCATGACATACCACGCAGCAAACGCCCAATGTCTAAGTGTTCTTTACAGCCAACGCATCAAATGCATCCACATGATCGATGTTGTTTATGCTGCATTCACTAGTTTGAAGATACACACCGAAAAAATGCAATCCTGTGGACTTTACCCATTCAACCCAAAGGTGCCAAAATTGCTGCCAGTCGTCAAATGAATGGACGCATGAGTGAAAGTTGGTATTTAAAACCATATTTGGCAGGTACGAAATTAACAAACCACTGAGGCATTGTTGTCACACTCAGTTAGTAGAGCATGAACTTACTACTACTTCTGATGAGGGTTTTATGTTAAAATTGATAACTAATGGCAAAATGTTATTGCTAGCAATTTCTTACTCAAGATTGTGAAGTGTTAAAGCCACCAGTTCGAGATTTAAGGGCAGAGTACCCATGGAAATAAGCCAAAATCCCTTCAAACCATGATCAACTTCAATGAGGAAATTACTTACTACCAAGGGTAATAAAAGTGTCCAGGTGTGAGTAGCGTTCGCATGGAGATCGTCGAAAGATAAAAATGCACGGTTGTTAGTTCGAATAAAGGATGTGTTCATCAATTAAATTGACACATTGATGGCTTGATTAAGAGGCCCGACTTTTAGCATTCAGTTCTCCAAGATCAGCACTCGAAGAATCGATTTCAGGTCAGAGTATTGTACAAAATTCAAGGAAACAAATCCAGATTCTGAGGCAGAGTTTTAGTTTCTAAGAATTGTAGGTGGCAGAGTACCCAATAGTATGCATCTTGGACAAATAAACACCATGCTACTAGAAGTCTTTTATCCCGAGTTTGGATAAGTGTTGAAAGAAGCCTCTCAAGCCCAAATTCTGGATAGTCAAATAGGTTGCTTAAAAAAATGATTTGAAATTTGATTACCAAATTTTATGCTTGAAATCTGCTAGATTCATCTCAGAAACAGATTTTGAGTTATCTCTTTGCCTTAGCTAGCAAATTCGATCCATTTCTCATGGATCCGAAACCTCTTTTGTAAGTAATGTAATATCTATAAATGATGAGCTAAGAGTTTTGTATAGGAGGGGAGAGTTCCAACCGAGAGGGCTGAGGAGGTATTAGAGGTCAGACTGTTGTAGCATGTATTACGTTTACCTTAATATGAAATGCTGCTTTGAAATGATTGTGATCATATGAGCCCGTTTTGCTTTAATAAATGAATTGTATGTTATCATGATTTTGTCTTGTGTGTGGTCTTATCAATCCATTGCAAAATTCTTATGATTAATATGCAATTATCTTTAAATGCTTGAATGCAAAACCTGATTCATTTCTTTCATAAAGTTATGCTCGTAGCTAAGTCTTATTAATATCTATGATAATGATACATTTCCTGTTGTTTGATCTTTAAACCTAGCCTGATCTTTGTACTATTATACCTCCATCACTTTATCAACTCAGTTATCCATTAAACCAATTTTAAAGATTCACTAGCCATGCTCCTTATGCAGTCAAGGTGCATCTTTTAGGGATAACATCTTCTGGCGCCGTTGCAGGGGACGGAGGAATGAAGGTATCTTCCCTGGGAAGAACAACAATGATGAAATCCGGCTCTTGATGGTAGACAAGAGAAGGATATTAGCTTGACTGCAGTTTTCTACCTGGCGACTCCAGCTTCATTACAGACAAATATATTGGCGACTCCACTAGTTCGAGATGTCAAGGTTCAAGATGTCAAAGACCATGGAAGCCATTCTGGCTCGGAGGTTTGCACCTTTTAATTTTTCAACAGTTCCTGGTTTCCCACATCCAGTACCGACTATGACAGAATGGGGAGAATTTATGCCTATCTTCAAAGAAAGGAAAGAAGATAATCCTGCAGATCACCTCATCAAGTTCCATGAATGCATGAATCTACTAGATCTACAGCACAAGGATGTTCGTATGAAGATGTTCATGTATTCATTGGATGGTGATGCACGTGAATGGTATTTCTCATTGCCTCCTTCCAGCATTTCATCCTTGAAGAATTTCCACACAGTATTCCATGAGCATTGTAAAAGGTACTTTTCAGATGAGTTTTTACTTAAAAATTGTTGTGAGGAATATGAATTGCATGATGAGATTGAAGATACAAATAGAAAAGAAATTGTTCCTCACAATCTTCATCAGCTTTCTAATGATCTTCAAGATGATGCGTCTTCCCATAAACTTAAACTAGAACTGGATAATGAAGAAGTTATGATTCTAGAGTGTGCTGAAAATAAAGAAACATTTTCAACTACTATTTTTAAGGAAGAATCTCACGCTCATCGTGATATCCAAGTTATTGATAGCAATTATATTAAAGACACATTTGACATTGTATCAAATGTTTCTAGTTCTGTTGGTTATGATAAGTTAGTTGTTGAAGATCAGCTTAATCTTGATGGATATCTCGATAATGAGGAAATATTTATCACAACACATGTGGAATTTCTTCATAATCAACTAATTTATGATCAACCTGTTTTTTATAAGTATCCAGATGATGAAGACAAGATTTTCACATTAACTTCCATTGATTTGAGAAGCAATGATCCTATCTTTGATAATTATGAATCCAACTTTAATGAAGAACATGATGATGAAGAGAAGTTATTGGATCAGCCACCAGCTTTTCTTTTTCAAACAGAAACAGACCAAACATTTCCTGAGATGGGCAAGCTTCCTTTTGCCATTCTTGAACTTGGATCTGCAGCAGATATTAAACAAACTACGAAAAACAGTGAAATCAGTGAAGGCAGCGCGCAGCACTTTTCAGATTTGCAAATGAATGAAACTGGCAGCGATCATGTAGAAGATAATATGCAAAAACAATTTGATTTCCCGACGGAACAATGTCAGGAAGAGGTAAATTTTTATATCTTTCATGATCATGTGGCTGATTATTTGGAATCTATGAGCAAAATAGACATCAGACAATTCATACTTGGAGAATGTTGTCTCTGCCATCGATTGCACTTTTCTATGCATTGGATTATTTCAGTTTTTCAACCTATATCAAGAATACAGTCAATCAATAAGCTGTTTCAGTGGTTATGCTGGCAATTTCATATTACATGATGAAGTATTTCAACTTATTAGTGTGAAAAGATGTATATAAATAAGTACGGTGTCCCAGCATTGGTTTCAGTTTGCAGTACATGGATTAGCTTTCAGTCTACCAGTTTTCTGTTTCAGCTTGTTATCATATGCAATAGTTTAGAGAGCAGCATGAAGACTCCAGCCCAATAGAAAAGGCCACTGGAACTGCTATGTTCTTGGAGCCTTGCAGGGAAGTCTCCATCCCAGATGGAGCCAGATGTTGTCAACAGGCCTGCCTTCCACTACCGAATTCTTCAACATTGATATTTTGCTAAAACTTCGAGTGTTTGTGTAATCTTGATATTGAAAGCAACTTCAAGGGAAAACTTGAGTTATTTATTCTCCAAAGAAATTGCACACAGGAAAGCAATAGTCTACAAGTGTTGCAAGCATTCATTCCCAAGTGTCATGACATACCACGCAGCAAACGCCCAATGTCTAAGTGTTCTTTACAGCCAACGCATCAGATGCGTCCACATGATCGATGTTGTTTATGCTGCCTTCATTAGTTTGAAGATACACACCGGAAAAATGGAATCCTGAGGACTTTACCCATTCAACCCAAAAGTGCCAGAATTGTTGCCAGCCGTCAAATGAATGGACACATGAGTGAAATTGGTATTTAAAACCATATTTGGCAGTACGAAATTAACAAACCACCGAGGCATTGTTGTCACACTCAGTTAGTAGAGCATGTACTACTTCTGATGAGGGTTTTATGTTAAAATTGATAATTAATGGCAAAATGTTATTGCTAGCAATTTCTTACTCAAGATTGAGAAGTGCTAAAGCCACCGATTCAATATTTAAGGGCAAAGTACCAATGGAAATAAGCCAAAATCCCTTCAAATCATGATCAACTTCAATGAGGAAATTACTAATTACCAAGGGTAATAAAAGTGTCCAGGTGTGAGTAGCGTTCGCATGGAGATCACCGAAAGATAAAAATGCAGGGCTGTCAGTTCGAATAAAGGATGTGTTCATCAATTAAATTGACACGTTGATGGCTTGATTTCAAGAGGCCCGACTTTTAGCATTCAGTTCTCAAGGATCAGCACTTGAAGAATCAATTTCAGGTCAGAGTATTGTACAGAATTCAAGGAAACAAATCCAGATTCTGAGGCAGAGTTTTAGTTTCTGAGAATTGTAGGTGGCAGAGTACCCAATAGTATGCATCTTGGACAAATAAACACCATGCTACTAGAAGTCTTTTATCCCGAGTTTGGATAAGTGTTGAAGAAGCCTCTCAGGCCCGAATTCTGGATAGTCAAATAGGTTGCTTAAAAAAAATGATTTGAAATTTGATTACCAAATTTTATGCTTGAAATCTGCTAGATTCATCTCAGAAACAGATTTTGAGTTATCTCTTTGCCTTAGCTAGCAAATTCGATCCATTTCTCATGGATCTGAAACCTCCTTTGTAAGTAATGTAATATCTATAAATGATGAGCTAAGAGGTTTGTATAGGAGGGGAGAGTTCCAACCGAGAGGGCTGAGGAGGTATTAGAGGTCAGACTGTTGTAGCATGTATTATGTTTACCTTAATATGAAATGCTGCTTTGAAATGATTGTGATCATATGAGCCCGTTTTGCTTTAAGAAATGAATTGTATGTTATCATGATTTTGTCTTGTGTGTGGTCTTATCAATCCATTGCAAGATTCTCTTGATTAATATGCAATTATTTTTAAATGCTTGAATGCAGAACATGATTCATTTCTTTCATAAAGTTATGCTCGTAGCTATGTCTTATTAATATCTATGATAGTGATACATTTCCTGCTGTTTGATCTTTAAACCTAGCCTGGTCTTTGCACTTTATACCTCCATCACTTTATCAACTCAGTTATCCATTAAACCAATTTTAAAGATTCACTAGCCATGCTCCTTATGCAATCAAGGTGCATCTTTTAGTGATAACAAAGTGGACCAAGAAAAACAAGTTGGATGAAGCTATGTTTCAGTTGGATGAAGTCGGAACAAATTGAGAAGGAAGAAGCTATGTTTTGGTTGTAAAGAACCTTGGGAACCAAGTCACAGATGCATGGGTAAAGCTAAGGTGCATTACATAGAGGTACTCTCAGGCAGCGATGAAGAAGAGAAGACAAGACAGACTCTGGATGGTGAGCATAGCAATGAAGATGTCGAGCAGCCACGTGAAGAGACTCAAGATGGAACTACTGCTACTCTATCAAGTACTCCTAGATTTCGCACTTCCAAAGTCAAGGGAGTAATACAAGGATAATGCGTCACGATTTTGATCGATGGTAACAACTTTATAGATTTAGCTTTGGTGGCTAAGATAGGCATTCCTATAGGGGACTTTGACATATTCAGTCTGGTGGTTACTGGTAGGCGCACTAGGGCATGCACGAAAAGGTTTTGTGGATGACTATGACAATGGGTCACTACAATATGATAGATGATTTCTATATGGTTGAGCTAGCAAATACGAATGTACTCCTTGGTGTGCAGTGACTCAGTACTCAGAGAACAATTCCACAGGACTATCAAACAATGGAGATGGGATTCAATGCAACGAATGGTAAGAGTCTTAGGGGCATGTCCAATGGTGCTCCAAGGATCGTTTCACCCAAGCGAATGGAAGCCTTATTCAGGCATGGGGATATAGAATACGCAACAAAGTGTTTGATTACAACGCAAAGAACTTTAGACAACATCTAGCTGTATCAGGTAGACATTTAGTCACTGTTGAGGAAACATGATCAGGTTTTTGGAGAGATCCCTCTACAGACATTCCTGACAAGAGCTTCGAGTACACCATTGAGTTAGAAGAAGGGGCCAAGCTTGTGGTCACTACTTCATACAGGCACCCCAAAAAGTTCAACGATGAGATAGAGAAGGCAATAAAGGAGTCATTAGTGATGGGGCATAACAGACCCATTTCCAGTCCATTCGCTTCTTCAATAGTCTTGGTCAAGAAGAACGATGGAACTACAAGGATGTGTATTGATTATCGGGCCCTGAAGAAGAAAAAAAATTAAAAACAGGTATGCCATACCGAGATCGACGAACTATTGGATGGGTTGCATGGGTCAATGTACTTTTCGAATATTGATCTTCGAACGGGATATCACCAGATTATTGAAAATGTACCAAGGCAAATGTTGTTCATTCATGTGATGCCTAGGGGTGAACAACTTATAAATGTGGTCCTTAGTACTTTATTAAGTGAGATGTACTTTATATTTATAAAGTCACTTTAAAGTTTATAAAGGTCTAAGTCACTTGACACGGGGACACGGGACACAAAGGACACGAAAATATGAGAGTTCGACACGGACACGGTGACCCCCGAAATCAGGACACGTAGGATACGTTTTATATACATAAATATATATATATATATTAAAATTTAAAAATATAGACATATAGATCCAAAAATCTTTAGAAACTAGAACATTTACAAATATTCAATAGAAATTAGAATAAAAACACATTAATGATTACACATTTGTCATTCACAAGTCATGATTCACAACACATTTGTCATTCACAAATCACAATGAGACACATAGATGCATGTCGGAACCATATTTCTCATTAAGTCATCAAAATCAAAATGTATACATATATGTCGAAATGCCACTGGGCACTGGAAAATGCCAAATAGACTAAAGTCTAATGGTAAATACAAAAAGGGGTGGATTCAAGATGGGAGAATCCCATATGTCAGTAGTCCTCCCTCCATGCCTAAATCAACATCAACATACTCATCACTTCCCCTGCCCCAATCCTCATCCTCCTCCCCCTCCTCCTCCTCTCTGCCCATCTAATGATCTGCATCTCCTGCTATGGAGGATGACCCCTCTATACAATCACTATCATCAAAAGTGACCGGCTCTAGCACTGGATCATTAAGATCCATGTTGGCTAATGCCAACTCAGTACTGCTATCCAAACCCATATCATTAGGAAAGACATCCCACATATTTGTCTTTCCCTTCACCCACTCCTCCCTCTTCCTATAAATAAGACGAAGGTTGGAGTGCACATACACCATTGACTCTGCCCTGGCCTGTTCAAGCCTGCTCTTCTTCACACTGTACAAGTTCCCATATGTGCTCCAATTCCTCTCACAACAAGAGGATGATGTAACTTGAGAGATGATCCTTAAGGCTAACTTCTGTAGAATAGGGGATGTTGCCCCATGAGTTGCCCCCACCAAGCATAGGGTTTCTTACCCCCCTATCTCTAAGCACATCATAGCCTCCAAATCTCCCAATGCCAGTGGAAATATCTACAAAGCCCTCCTCCGCGTCCTCAAGCATGTAGCTATCCTGAAATAGCCGTCTAAGTGCTATCTTCCTCCCATGTGCAATCTCTGCATCCATGTGAGGAGGGACTCTGTGTGAGGCCCCCGATCCACCAGTGAGCCACTCCTGAGTGTAGAACTTGGGGTTCAAGGAGTGGGCCAAGCAATGCAAAGGTGTGCAATTCTCATCTCACCTAGAGATAAGAATATCCTGAATAATGGTCCATAAGTTCTCTGTCGATGTCCCATACTCGAGACACTCATTCTCCATGACAATGGACCTCATGGACTCAATCATGGGATCCCACCCCTCATAAACCTCTACTAGGATGGGCTGGTCCATGTCTGCAAACCGCAACAAAGAAATGATTGGCTCCATGATCTTAATGCTAAGATCTACTGTGTCCCACCAACCATCATCTAACACCCTGTCCTTCACCTTTTGTGAAGCAGCCTAATCTGTCTTTCTCCAAAAAGCCCAAAACTCTGAAATCACCATGGACCCAAGAGCGGTTTTGACCTCCCTAAACCTCTTCAGCATGATGAATGAGGAAGCAAACCGAGTATCTGCAATCTTCAGCAATGAAAGCTGTGTGTATTGTTTGTAGATGGTGAGGGCATTTGTGTGGTTTTGTACAAAGTTACGGATGTGGCATGCATCCTCAATAAGGTTGCCAATCCATGTTCACATCCAAAGCAATGGCTTTCAGTGCTAAATTCAAGGAATGGACAATGCAAGGTGTCCAAAAAACCTGTAAGAGCAATAAAAGCATGTATCAATGACTCTACAACACTAACATTGCAATGACCAAATTCAAACAATGAGCAAATTAGAAATGAAAGGTGTCCAAAATGAACATACCTGTGGATATTTAGCTTCCACAATCATGCCAGCAGCCTTGCAAACAGGTGCATTGTCCGTGATGATTTGTACACACGAATCAACACCTACTTCTTCAATGGTTTTGATGAATAAATCACCCATAAATTGTGCATCCTTGTATTTCCCAAGAGCATCCACCGCTTTCAAGAACAACAGTCCATTTTGGGAAGATACCATGAAATTGATGAGTGGATGGCGTGTGGGATTCGTCCATCCATCAGAAACAATACTCACACCCCATGAGGGCCATGTTGTTCTAATTGGCTCAAGGATTTTATCTACCTCCTTCTTTGCTTTAACCAACAATGTGGTTCTAAGCTTCTCTGAACCAGAAGGCACATAACCACTTGGAGCTCGTTCCAAGATAGTTCGAACCGTCTCAAAATACAATGGTGACCGTGCAACATTGAATGAGATGAAGTTGAGGTAGAAGAAAAATGCAATGGTAAGGTCTACCTCTTCTCGTGCCTCTTGTTGGAAAATCCTATCCATTGGACCACCTATAGATTGCCTCTTTCTTGTTTGACAAGTATCCCCCTGCCCATGAATGCTAGGTGGAAATGGAGTCTTGGTGCTAGAGGACTTGCTGCTGCCACCTC